>OY740771.1:64091835-64210468 GCA_963513935.1 Aphrophora alni | reverse complement strand
TTTTACTGACAAAATATTAATGAATCTTGTAAGGATTATTTACTTATTTAATAGTAATGGAATAAAAGTCCTTAGATTGTAGTAAAATTATTCTAAAGTAATTTTATGACATTATTTCATTTAAGATATTTGTATGAATGCGTAAAGTTTTATATACTCAATGAGTTAATATTTTAACGAAAAAGACAAAAAGTAATTTCGCTTATTTTAAAATATTAGTCTATCGGTTAAGAGTTAAAATTACAGGGGCCTAGAATTTACTTCCTTTTCTCGACAACGCCTCGTCCCCAGGTAACTGATTTACCTCTATCCATCCTGAGTTAAACACTAGTGCATATATAGATAAAAATATTAGACATGAATCAGTTAGCGCTGGTAGGGGAGGATATCGCCGAAAAGGGAGAGAACCGGCTGATTATTAACGACTACCCTTCCTGAAAAGCCTTTTATTACACTGTTAATGTTTTTATGAGTTTAGATATGAAGGTGACCTTGGAGAGATTTTGTCAACCTCCCGCAGTGTTATTTGCGATATGCCCATACCTCGCACCACTAATAATTTACCTGTAGGCGATGGACCATGCATTGTTTTGGAATACAATGTGTTTAATAGAAATGAGGGGATAAAGAAAGTGCTAAAATATAAATAACGCAATATTTATCACTAAAACTTTTTATGAGAAAATTATATCTATTACTTATGTTGGGATTACATTTTAGAAAAGAAAATCTGATTTATTAAGCAGTATATGTTTAGTTGAATAGGGAAGTAAGATAATTTTTATGAAATCTCTGTAAAAAAAGATACAAAATTCGATTAAATTTAATTTTAGCTTTAATCATATACTAGAGGGGGGGGGGCAGGTTTAAGGCGAAAAATCATCACGGTCATCATTGTGAACAAAAAAGAGTATATTATAGACACCCCCTAGCATCGTCAGGGTCGGAAGAACATGATGGAAAGGTAGAATAAAGGCATAGATATAGCTAGGCACTTGATATGAATCATATAGGCCTAAATACCAATTTAGTTATCCAAAATTATTTGGGAAAATATTGAAATCCTTTTTCGACCCCACTATATCATTTGGTAACAACTAAATGTATTAAAATTAGTTAAGAAATATAAAAACTATGGAACAATGTCGATGTGTTGGGATTTTAGGTCTCTTACACAATTTATATTTAAAAAAAACAACTGATTCTGTTATTGTAGAGGATTTATTATTGTTTAACATTATACAGAGATACGCAGTTATGTTAAATATAAAATAAATGTTTGTATGTCTAATTAAATTAAAAGTAGGTGGTGATAAATAAAAAAAAAAAACACAGTCCAGAAAGTTTCAAATACCCTCTTGCTAGTTTTATTGTTGTTATTAAAACTTGATTTTTTTGTCAAAAAAAAGTACTTAAAGACGGACTTGAGGTTAAGACCGCTAACGAGTTAATGAGATTACAAGGTAGAGTATTGAGAGATGATCTCCCTACTAGACTAACAGTCACCCACATTGTTTGTGTAGGAACCAAGCTTAATTACTACAACGTTGTCTAAAACACAAACCAATTTGAGTTTAGTGAACAAAGAAAAAGGAACAGCTTAAAAGAGACAAAAGAACCTCAACTTGAAAATAAAAGTAAATAAAATAACAAAATAATCTTCCTCATGACCGTTATTAATTAGTACTAATGTTTTACTGTGTTTTATTTGGATTATATTAAATTATCAAGCTTGTCTTTACTTCTGTTCTATTGGTGTTGATTTATTTGTATGTAATTAGCTCGTTAATACCATTATTTAATTTACACCCATATGAATTCACAGCACCATCAACAGACGCCTCAAAATAATTACGAAGCCGTGAAGGGGGAATGTTTGTAATTTGCCATTCAAATTTAAGTTTTGAATGTCAAAAGCAGCGTCCATCTTTCTTTATAAACTTTTAAAAGTTTTGTTACTAAACTTTCAAGTTTTCTCTCCAGTTCAAAATTAGTTTACGGGTTCTTTTTGAAATGTAAATAATATCGTATAATTGGATGGGGACTCTAAAGTTTGACCCCACACCACTTTTCCGTCCCAGACTCTCGGCATGTGTGTCCTAACTTAATTTGTATTGCTTGCAATATTCATCAAGGGAATTAACAAACTTAATATATTTCAATTAAACTCTAATTAAATGTAACGCCTATAAATCTCTCAAATCTTTTTGAAAATATATTCAGAGACGTCAAAGTGAATATTCATTCGTAACATCTTTATTTAGTTTAATAAATATTACCCCTACTTTTATACCTTATTTAAAATTTTCTATAGTTAACATGAAAATATACATTTTGTCATCGTGATGAGTTATTAATAGTTACACCCTATTAGTTTTTTTCTTGAGAAGTTCGGGTCTATTTTAACAAATTCGTTATTTTAACTCCTGCTTAAGATTAATTTACATATTTATAACAACTATTCATAACTATAATTACGATCTTGCACCTCTTAATTATGTCTTACACGGTGATAAAAAATTACACGGCAATTCTTCGGGACCGGTTTCTAGGGGTAAATAATAAAAAACCTTAACGTAAATATATGACCGAAAACGCTATGAATTATATCACTCTGATTTCTGCCAAAATTGTCAGGTAGTTTACTTTTGGAGCAAATATCGGAAAGAAATAACTCGATAAACATAACTCGAAAACTAAACGATCGAGACTCAGTTTCGGAAGTGTTGCCGTGCAATTTTGAATCATACGTATTCTCTCTCTCTCTCTCTCTCTCTCTCTCTCTCTCTCTCTCTCTCTCTCTCTCTCTCTCTCTCTCTCTCTCTCTCTCTCTCTCTCTCTCTCTCTCTCTCTCTCTCTCTCTCTCTCTCTCTCTCTCTCTGTGTGTGTGTGTGCGTGCGCGCGCGCTTGAATTTTTCTTCAAAACAAATATTTCTATATATATATATATATATTAAAAAATGTTTACAATCAATTATTATACTTTTACACCATAGTTTTATTACATCCAGGAAGAGCTTTGTGATTGTAAAAGAACCATTTGATGTACGAGAGCTCGCGTCTTGAATGAAACGCTTATCAAGTAATGCCAGGTAGTCAAAGTCCAATCTCGTAGATAATATAAAAGTCACAGATCACGTTTACTTACACTGCTATAAAATCAACATCAAGTTAAGCATTTTGTAATCTTGAAGCAACCTTAAAGATATTACAACAGGACATAAAAACAAGTGAAAAGTGATTGGGTTACTTACAACTAAAAGAATTTAGTTTGTAGACTTTTTTGAAATTTATTTAACGTACTTTATTTTCATCTTGAGTAAGGAATAAAACGATAATTCTTTCTTCCTGCAATAAAATAAAGATGGATGAATTTAGACTTGAATACAAAAAACAAAGACAAACGAAACTTAAGAGTTATTGCGATGAGCTATATATCTTCTAGGACGTACATAATTGATTTTAGTAGATCCTTCTGCTCCTAGTATTTAATTAATATCTTCTAACGCGCTTCTGATAAAATTATAAATGTTATTTACGTATTCCTATAATTCTATTGGTTTCAAGGTTTTATTTATAATATTGTTTAAAAAAAAATACGAATTTTATATTTTTATACAGACTATGAAAAAGTAATATATCTTTCTTGTTGCTTAGAGCCATTATCGACCTAAAAAATGAGAATAGAGCCTAAAATAGAGACTCCGAGCCCTCAACAGCTTCTACGAAGGATGTGGCCACCTTTAGGCGCCAGTTGTCCTTACTGCTTCCTTCATCTCTCATCCAAAGGCGGAAAGGAAGGCTCAAACATGGAACTATACCTACAAAAGGACCAAGAAACACACTAAGTTGGTTCCGGGAAATTCAATGGGACTTATAATACAACCAGCAACATCCATTGACGGATTCGCTCCAGTTTTCTATTAGCTTATCCTAAAAATGGTAAAGCCAGCATTTATTTGGGACTTTTTTCTCTACCTTTTTGGCAGCTCCTATTATACCTCATGATTACACCTAACACAGCTTCCTCCTTAATACCATCAAATTAGTAGATAATAGTGAACAGTAGGGTAGGTATCCTGTTTAATTCTGGAACGATCAACGGATTCAAAATAATCAAAATTTCTGTGCTATATGTAAGTACCCCGGATTCCTTGATAAGAAATTAACCTGGTCTGCTCATATAAATCAAACAATTAAAAAACCAAACATGCTACTTTCACAATTATACCCATTCCTAAATAAAACTCTTGTACTGAGGAAGGCTACTATGATATACTAGCTTATAAACAGAAGCATTCTCACCTACACCGCACCCGTCTGGGAACACGCAGAGGTCACTCACACTCGCAGACTACAGCTATTTAAACAACGTTTTTGAGTAGTTGTAAGTGCAACAACTAGGTGGAACAGAGTTAAGGTATTACACATTGACTTAAACGTATCGTTCTTGAATAAACATTCATTACATAGCTTCCAACCTCTACAAACAGACTACAAACAGACTAAGCTCATCTCTTGGGAGGTATGATACAATATTAGACAAGCACAGACGGCCTCGGTCCGACTTTAAATTCACTGTTTGGAGGCAATGGAAATAAAACACATGGTTTTGTTTCAGAAGCAAAAAGGCGCACTCCATTGGACCACAGTACGCATCTTCAACTTTTGCATAATTATATCAGTTTCAAGTAGCCCGCAGAAGATGTTGCATGTAGCGCAATCTCTTTATAAATTCACTAACAAGGTATTTGTAAGGATCGGCAACCTGAAAGATGCTGATCGGCTCTGCCAGCCAACTCCCTTGACTAAACCCACATGATCTGATGCGAAGTTTTTTTTATTAACTGGCCTTTGTCCAGGCCAGGTTTTTAACATTGCTCTTTGCGCGGATACATAACGTTCTGCTATTAAAAATTTTGTTTATCTTTCTCGACTGTCCATGGAAAATTTTATTAGTTCATAAATAACCATTCATGAATAGTTGTCCTACGGGATAGGTGAACTAATGAGAAGGAATGTGGGGTGAGCAAGGATTGTACACTATTGGGACTACCGGATTTCGAGTGTCTTTTGAACATTTTCAACCTCCTACGAATTAAAAAAAAACTCACACCCGTACTGAGAATTAGTCAGCCAGCAAGGAAAAAAGTAAAATAATAATTTTAACATAATTAGACTACGATCCAATTTTAGGTGCTATTTCCTTCATATGTCATACAGAGCGCTAGACTCTACAAAGAAAGTACATTTCTACATCTTGAACATTATGGCATTTTGATCCCGTTGCATTATTTAATACGGGTGAGTTACGTAACTCCCAGTAAAAGGTAAGGACAGTATTTGGGTGTTTCAAGCCCGAGCTGCAGAGAGTTTACGTGACATTTTTATCACGCCGCTTTCCTACAGCACATACAATGAATTGCGTACGTAATGATAATAAAGTAAGGTGATTAACATTGTGATTCTAATTACAACTTCTTAACATGATCATTATTTTATAAATAAGACGAACGTAATCATAAAAATTCAATGTATGACTATAAATACTAAATAGTGACAAAATGTTTTGTACCATTCCCGATTTTCATCTGCGTCTGGATTGATCCAACCGCTTTCGTAGCGTGACTTAGAGTCCTACGTCTGCTTGGTAGCGGACTTGTTATGTTGACATCCCCAACAGTTGGTTTGAATTGCAACATTGGGCGTTGTTTTAGTCGAGTTATTTCGATGCAATTAATCATCTTGCCGTGGCATGCATCTCCAACAATACAATTCATATTTCATACAACTTGAACATCATTTTGAGAACTATACAACTTTGTATAAAGTAACGACTCGTGGATTATTGTTTGCAATTAGACTGTTCGAAACTCCTTCTTTAGTACTTGAGGAGATGATTTTGATTAAGTTAAGGAATGTTTGTAGTCAGAGTAGAAAATTAATTATGTCTCCTAACTTAAAAAAAAAAAGAAATAAAAGAAGGCAAATTTATAAAGTTTTAACAAAGGGTATATGTTTTTATTTTAATTTTACTCAAAATAGGTAGGGGTGAGGTATTTCACATTTTGAATGGGAATCAGTAACACATTATCCTGTGATATTTATTTGAAAAATGAAAGGAGGGAAGAGGGAATAAAAAGTATTTTTATTTTAGAAATTATGTTTATAGGCAAATATTGTCATACATATGTTAATCGTAACCCAAGAATAAATGTACAGTATTTCAATTTTAGAAATTGTGTTTATAGACAATCTTGTCATACTTTTGTTAATCGTAACCCAGAAATAAAAAGTATTTTAAGTTTATAAATTGTGTTTATAGGCAAATCTTGTTATGCCTTTGTTAATTATAACCCTGGAATAAATGTATTTTAAGTTTTGAAATTGTGTTTATAGCCAAATCTTATCATACCTTAGTTAATCGTAACTCGGGAATAAAAAGTATTTTAAGTTCAGAAATTGTTTTTATAGGAATATCTTGTTACACCTTTGTTAATTGTAACATAGTTCCTAGAAAAAGCATTCTTTTCTTAAAACAAAAAATAAAATCTATTCTCATATAGGTCTGCAATTCAATATTACAGATTAAAAATAATCTGCTAACCAAAAGTAAACAACTACAGAAAAAAGGGCTCTTCTTCTTCCTCTATTAAATTGACATTAATTGCCCCCAGAGAAATAAAATGAAATTGTACATTGATTTATCAATAGTAAAGAAATAAACCATATTGTTTGTGACCTATCAATTAAATAATGATTTAATTTATATATTTGTCCATCACTTGAAAAAGTATACGCAATGTTTTCGGACTTAAATAATAAAAATTAAAGTCTTACAACAAACTAAAACATGATTTAGTTGCAGTAACGCACTCTTATACAAAACTAACCTATCCACCTATAAAGAAAATATAGACCCCTACACAAATATCAGAACAGATTCACGCGGAAGAATAATTGACGTTTGTTATGCATTGTGCTAATTGGACAGCAGTATATCAGTATGGTACTTGAATCTGAAGTGAACTAAAAGTAGGGTTAATTACGTCACTCTAATTGGAACTCTTATAACAATATCTGATTATATAATAACGTTATTCTTAAAGATTTTCCCTCAATAAATATAAAATGTATTAATAATTTAAATAAAAGCAGTATCAATTAAAAGACAACTGAGAGGTCAGTGGTCATAGGTCGCTTTATTTGAAGTCATGAGACGAGACTGGATTAAGCGTGGATCAACTGAGTTTAAAAGGCATCAGTCTCTAAGCCGACAAGTCTTGAAGAAGGAGTGTGGGGGTGATTGATAAATGACCTCTTCCACCCTTAACACAAGAAAAAACAATTCAAGCCTTACATTCGCTATTGCATGAAACGCAGTTCACCCTTATGCTAATTAACTTAATTAACTTAGTTTATTCATTAATTTTGAGTCTATCATTAAAAAAACGGGGTTTAATCTCCTAAGAAATTAATTTTATTAAAATGCAATCGGAATAAAATAAATATTATATTTATTTGTTGTCCTATTTATAATTTTGACGAAACTATAAAGATTCTATACATTTAAATAATCAATTTCAGATAAGCAACAATTTGCACGATGAACTGAGTGCGAAAAATTGAAAACTGTTCTTATATAATATGGGTCGCTAAAATAAAATAAAAAATTCGCCTCTACGACATTTTGATTTTCGGCAAGACCTCAAACTTTTTATTTATTTTTTAAATTTCCTGTTTTTTTAAAAAAGAAAAAGTTTTAATTTTTGTTTCAAATATTTTGTCTTAAAATTCGATATAATTGTCAATATTCAGAAATAGCATCTTTTCTTAAAAGTCATTAAAATCCAACAATAATTTCTACAATTGCTTCAAATAGGCACCACAAAATTGGAGAATATGAAATCATTGAATTAAGTTCAAACTCTTTTTATTATTTTTTTGTTTGTAATCTTTAATCCTAATATCATACTAGCGTATGTATTCTTTAGTTTAGTTGAGAATTGCTTTCTATATATGGATTTTTTGCTTAACCTAAGAAAGGTATATTATTAATACCAAATTAAACTTTTTGGTGGAACTTTAAAATGTTTCTAAGAACCGATATGTGCAATAAAATTGCTCTCGTCATAACAAAAGTATCTTGCTCATCTTATTACTTTTTACGTCTTACTATAAATATGTAATTTCTACAAAGCTATAAGTATAGTTCTACAAAACAATAAATAGAAATTAGATTCTTTTTTCTTTTACGTAAAATAAACTTGTATGTGATTTGTTCCTTCTTATAGACAGATCGTTGATTTTTCCTTATATTACACAATACTAAGTAGCTTCTGTTTTTCAGTTGTTTTGGTTTTAATTTTGCATACTTCAAATAAAATAGTTTTCCTTGTGATTTTCTCTTATTTTTGTATAAAATAGAATGGGTGTGATTATATTTGACTTTATGTTAGGAATTAATGAGATGTTATTTTACAGTAGTATAATGTTTTATTTTATATAACGACTATATTTTCTCCTACTCATTTAAAAAATAATGAAATCTTTTTAAAGTATAAATAAATTTTAATGAAATATAAAACGTAGGCCTATCTCAAATTATAAATATAATATAACGCATGATTTTCTCCTACATGATATAAAATAAAATTTAGTGTGATATTTTACACTTTACATACGACATTTTTTAGTGATCAGAAGTATATAGGCATAATGAAAGGAAACGAAGATATTATGTAGGTAAATTAATAGAGTATCTGATACTGTATTTCTAAACATTTTAATGATTGATAAGTATTATGTTTATTTCTAAAAGAGATAAAAATGTAACTGAAAATAATACTCGTTCCGATTTAAATATCCGTTTATCATGTATGAATACAATCTCTAATAGAAATTTTAAGTAAATGTTTGTTTGATTAATTTGTATTTTCCCTTTAATATGTACAATTCAATACAACTTAGTTGAAAATTTAAAATTACAACAAAGGAATAGCATCTCAAATCGATTGACTAAACAAATTAGATTGTAAAATCTCTGCTCAGAACTGGTTAATGAATTAAATGGGATTCAAAGTGATTGATGGTTCTGTGAATATATTTTATTATTGAGTTGTTTCGACCACCGCAGTGTCAGGTATTTGAGATTACATCCCAGGATAAATTGCTGTTTGTGAATAAATAACAAATATCGACGCAGGATCTAGAGTGAACGTGCACAAAATGCGCCCACCACCTCTAAGCGAATCATTTCAGGTCGGAGTTAAATTCGACTAAGCTTTGAATTAATTGTAAATATTTTGATTTATAAGGGTTGAAGGTTGATTAAAGTAAGCCCGGCACAACTGTGACTACATAAATATAGGTTTTCCAATTATAATGACGTAAAAATGTTCGGCTGTAATGTAACTCACACATTTTTGTATAAACACTCTTAAAGAAATTATAATTTTAAATATATTATAAACGTAATAGTTTCCAAGCAATTGTTAGCAACTTACACGTAAAGAAGAAAAAGTAAAACATAATTTGTAATCTTCTAATTATAAATTCATTAAAATTTTTTTAAAAAGATAGACTTCTTTATCTGAAATAGAATCACAACACACACACATGCACGCACGCAAGCACGCACACACATAAAATCAACGGTTCTAAACTGAAAAAAAAGAGGGAAAAAAAAAATCCGTAAAAATACTGCGCCAAACACGGCATGAGAAGTCAAACCAATCGGTTCTTCCAGGGTTGTTTAATGCATGACAACATTTTATGCCTGGTGCTTAAAGGACATTTTATGATTGACTCCTGGCAAAAGTCCGTAACAAATATCAGGCTGGGAAACATGTTTTAAACTGTTGTCTGTTTTGTGAAAGTAGTTAAGCAAGTGCAAGTTAATAGAAACCCTTAAGGGGTTTGACATTTATGACTCTCACACCCTCATCCACATGTTGATTCTTTACAAAAAAGAACCTAGTATTGTCTGAAATTCAGACCTTTAATGTGATAATAATAAATTCCTATTTGTTTCAAAGAAAATCCATACGTATAATGTTATTTTATTTCAAGTATTACGTAAGCTTATCTTTAATAATAATAAAAGTGATAATTATTAGTGATAATAATAATAAAAATATGTATTAATTTTTTTAAAACACAAAAATACAAACCTTTTGGAAACAAAAAATACCTATCAACATTTATATATATAATTTTTCCAACTAAACTAATACAGTGCGAAAGTAAAGAGATTTTCAATTATAAAGTCTAGATAAGTGTTAGGTCTAGAGAAACCAATTCATTACTGCTATTGAATTTCAATTTGTTATTGCAACCGTCTGAAGGTTTACACGTAATAGATGCAAATCCAAATAATTAATTCAACGCACGTTGAGTGTCATTGCAGTTTTATCAGTTGTAAATACATAGTTACCGTACTTTTCATTCTTTTTAGAATAAAATTAAAACATAATTTACGAGTAATATGAATGATCTAGAAAAATTACCTGGAAATATATTCTTATTGTTTTATCTAAAAAGAATTTTTGACTCTTTGGGATGCGTTTAACTTTTAACTAGGTTTTGCAATTTAGTCGGTAACTGGACGTGCTATGGTAATTGATGGATTGTACTGGTATTCGTACTATATAATAATCTGGTTAATAATTATTTTATTAGTGAATCAAACGGGGAATAAGTTTCACGTCTAATTACAGAATTTATCGAAGTACAGTATCAAGATTCGTGGTTTGAATCTGTTAAAGGTATACTATACTGTGAGTTTATCTTTATAAAGTAAATTTAACAGGGTAATTATATAGCAGAGCTGCCTCACTTCAAAATCAATTTTTATGGGTTTTATTCGTCAAATAAATGTTGGAAAAATATTTTATTATCGAAAAAAAGTGTCGGAAAGATGATTACATAATATAATTACACAAGAAAATCTTAATCAGAGTCAAATTCTGCTGCAAATTCAGTAAAAGAGGAATTTATTGAATTTAAATGTATTTCACTCGTAATTCGCCATAAATGATGAAAACGAGTATTATACTCATTGTACTTTCTTTTAAACATAAATTCGGCTATATGGCCATGGAAATGTTGTTTTGAATTTCCATATCGCGGCACATTTCCTCGCACTTCCCTCCATTGCCGTTCAATTGTCTGCGTATGTGCTTCAGTGTACGCATATGTAGGGCTGTATTATTATATGTCACGAAAGGTTTGGCCAGGTTGTTATTTATATAACCACCTGGCCAAACCTTCCGTACGTTTATTGAAGTGAATGTCATGAGTATGAAAGATAACACAGAGTTAATTTTTCCACGAAAAAACTACTTGTGTAATTTTATTATTGTATTATGTAATCATCTTTCCGACACTTTTTTTCGATAATAAAATATTTTTCCAACATTTATTTGACGAATAAAACCCATAAAAATTGATTTTGAAGTGAGGCAGCTCTGCTATATAATTACCCTGTTAAATTTCCTTTATAAAGATAAACTCACAGTATAGTCTGTGATAGACAAAATGTCTGCACCACTAAAATATATTTTCTTTAAAATCCTCGACATTCGTTATCTTGTTCTAATCTTAAAGCAAACACACATTTGTTTATTCAAACAAAATGTTTGAGCAAGCATTCATCACATTTGTTGTGCCATTATCTATTGGAATAACGAGATATTGCTTCAGCAAGTTTTGTAACGGGTTGTCTTTCATTCGCCCACCACGGGGAGGTTCCTATCACCACGTTCTGCTTGCTAAAGCTGATTGAAGTTTTGTCATAACCATGTTAATCATCAGAAGACGTAATATAATCTACTGTTCCTTAGAGTTCAGATGTCTTATAATCAATCGTCGCGTCGGCCACGCGATGCATCTTCTTGAGATTGCATAACAATAATTTATCTATAGTGACAGCGTATTTACGTATGTGTGATGGGTCAATTGGATAGCAAGTGATTTGCTGATATATCGTTCTGAGATACTTTGAACACAATAAAGTGGTTTAAGGAAATTAGTCGGCGTGTCGTTTGTCATCTGGGCAGTGTAACACAGAGAGATTTTAATCAAATTTAGTATCTGGGTATGTTTTGGTATATCTCGAAATGTTTTATAAAAATTACATTGCTTCGATAACGCAAAATTCGGGAGGGGGTACCTGACATAAGAAAAACACATCGTAACGATTTTGATCAATTTGGCTAATCTGTAGCGGCTCTAAGGACTCCCAAAAACGTATAAGTAGGCCTACATATCCAAAAATACTGGTTTGTGATTTATCGGTAAAAACCAAAATATCAGCCATGGGATCGTTATTAAAAATACAATTTTTCAAAATCAGTTTTCATTAAAATTTTTAGTAAAATGTGAAGATTAATGGCACAAAGCTATTAAAAAAAAAAAAAAAAATTCAAATTCGGGTTTTCACACACGAATAAGTTTTAGCCTCAAATTTAAACATTTTTTCAAAGGTGGCATCAATGATATTTTTTTACTAACAACTGTCGAACTGGCATCTTTTGTTATATATTATTATTTTGTTGAGTTTTTATTGATGGGTTGGGTCAGACGTTATGTCAATGTTTTTGTACAGTTTATGTTCAGTCCGCAAGTTACAGGATGTCCTCACAAATGTTTCTAATTTAAACAAACATATAATAATATGTGGAAAATCCTCAAAAAATTTTTAGATATAAGGTTTAAACAAACAGGAATGAAAAAAATAATCTAGCATTTGTGCTTCATTTCAATAAACAGACAGACAACATAGTAAGAATACGTATTTTTAAACGAGAGAGAGTAGATTTTTTAATTAAAAGAAAAGTTCCATTTAACTTAAAAAGAATTAAAAAAAAATCTCTCAATATTTCACGTTGAATGTGATAGATTCAATTATATTGTTTTATAAGGTTACCAATTATTAACGAAACACAACACTTCCAAGAAATAAAAAGAGTCAAGAGCACATGTTTATTAAAGGTTCTTATAGTTACAATTGTATTATAGAAGAGTTTGTGTAGTTTTAATTAGTCAAGAGAAATAATTACAGACAAAGATCAAAGAACGATATTCAACAATTATTTTAATGAAACACTATTCCTGGTAATAGTTTACGTGAAGTTTTTGTTTGTATGGCTTGAGGTAAACAACCTTAATCGGACTGAGATATTGAAATAAAGAATTTTTTAATTGAAGTAAATATGTTAAACATATTTTGTAATTGTAATGATTTTGAAAAATATAATCACCATGACTATTATAAATATTTCATTGTTGTTCAGGTCTCTTTTGAACAACACTTGGTCTTTTCCGACTACGACGTTATTGGAGTATTCAAGATTTCGGGGTCTTCATTGTTATTATTATAGGATGATGATGAACTAGAGGATTGAACCAGTTTAAACAAAAATTCACCACTATCTACATATCACACTAGGGTTTATATTATGTTAAACGACATAAAGAAATTTACATCAATAAAATAAATAAAAACAAAAATGGGTTGAACATATCAAGATATTCTTTTCTGTTTGATTTCCTGTTGTGGAACGTAAACTGTTTGATATAAAAAAAAAATAATGTTGTGATTACCCCGCCCCAATGTTGTGTACAATGGTGCATATATTCCACATACAACAACATCTGAACATCATCCACATGCTTTTGTACCAACACACTGTAAGAATTATCCTTTCATTTCGTTTAACAATAGACGCCATAAGTTTCTTACAAGATCGTTTCGTATGCTAACACTTTACTGACAACTTGTGAAATCCCAAACAACAGTAACAGGTTCTTCAGAACTTTCACAAGCACATACAAATCAATCTTGTCAAGAAGTATAATATTTTCCATAGTTTGTTTGGGAAACAATTGTTAGTTTTTGTTAGAAGCACGTGTGGCCTTTGACCCATCTCATAAACAGCCGTAAACTCTTTCAACAATAGTCAACAGTCGGAGATTTATAGAAATCGTTTCTTTTGTCCACTATCGTTGGGCTGTTAAATAGTTTGGACAACTGATTTTATTATTAGTCTCGGTAGTAAAAAGAGACTAATATATGTATTATAGGTTTATCTATTAGTACTCACTCCTTCTAATGGAGGAGGGGATTTTGTTTGCTTTATTCGTCCTTATAATGTTCAGAAAATAATCGAGTGAAGTTAAAAAAACAATTTCTTGAACGAAATTTTTCTTTTTAATTTCTTGACATTTATTTTATTATTTATGGGTCACAAAGAGAAAGAAGGATAGAAATAACTTTGCTACGAGGTATGTTTTTCATTTATAATTAAACTTACTGTTAGTGGGAGTTGAATGGGGCTAATTCATGATTCATAATTTTTTTGTACAAGATACAGTTTGGATTGTGAGGTTTGATAAACTAACAGTTAGTGAGTTTCGTATCAATACAGTCGTCAGATGAACAATAGTTACAACAGCTCAGATTAATTTGTTCCTAATAGTATAGTTCTTGTTGTGTAGAATAAAAGTTTAAAACATTTGGATTTGTGCAGTGACAGTTTTTACCTTTTTAATGTGACTCGAAAATAGAGTGTTTTTGTGATAACTATACAAATATTGAAAGCATTTTCATGTAAGTCCTATGTACAAATTTTCTAAGTCTATTAGTTTATCAGAAAAATGCGATTGAAAACCAAGGATGGCGCTACCAAGGGTATAGCACTAAACAATGATCGACTTCGGAGATTTATGTCTGTAAAATTAGGCACAACTCCTTGAAAAAGATCGAATAAGGTAAACCAATAAGGAAATTGGAGAGGAAAATGTCAGAATTAAACAGCATAATATGTATTAAAATATTTTTTTAGTTTGTGATATTTTAAAATAGTTTTTATAAACTGTTTTGTGATATTTTAAAATTGTTTTTATAAACTGATCGAGCAAAACGAGGTCTTATATTAAACTCGAGCATGCGGTATTTCGTCTGTATGTTCGTTTAGGTGTTTGTTAAGCAATTACAGGTAAATGGGTATACCAATCATTATAAAATTTAGGAGTGAAGTTCCTTCCAACTAAACCAATCGTACAAGGTATGTACAAATTAAAAAAAATTGTACTTTCCTTTTAATATGGCGGTAACTCTTTCAAAGCACGGAAGCAGGTGCTCTGATTGGTGCGTTCCAAAGTATTAAATATAAGGATGTGGACAAGGTAAAATGAGCAGTTGTACAAAAAATTTCAAATTAAGGATTGGTTTAGTATATCTAACTTACAAACATGTTATTTTTGAAATTTTTATTTATGTCAAACACCTTTTCGAGTTTCACATGGTTACAAAAATATCAAATAAATTATTATCTACCTAGCAGTTCCAATTGCTTCATTATCTGTAATTTCCACTATAACTTTAAACAATTTTCATGTAACTTGTACATATGCATCAACATGTGTCTGAATTAGAGTACAATACCAACAATAATAACATCATTACGGTGCCAACGAATTAGGCAACCAGACAAGGAGGCCCAACAGTAAGGATAGTTTTTCAGTAAGGCATTCACAATTCGAATTGTATACACATCGGTGAGTACACCATAACATTATACTATTGTGATCCCATAGAAGAGTAAATCAAGATTACAACGCAAGGAACAAGCCCCCCCATCAGCATTTAACTATTGTTATTTCTCACTGTGATGATTTGTTCAATGACACTATTTTATGTTATTTCTTGATCTGTAATCATTGTTAACAGTAGACACTTGTGTTTACAAAATCATTAAAGGAGCAGATTGTTTACTGTTTATTTATAGAACCAATATTTTTATTGTATTTTTCATAAAAAACGATTTGAAAGCTTGCGATTGATTATAGTTTCAATTCATTGAAAGTTTGTAGTGAGTTAAAAAAGAGACTTCGGTGAACAATAAAGAATATTTAACACCAAGAATACGTCCAAGGAAAATAAAAATTTGGCGCAAAGATTAATAAATGATTTCCATAATGTCTTGCGACTTTCTTTAACAAAATAAATATTATTTGACTCGTGTCAAGCAGTCGTTGTTTAGAAAAATCTTTTATTTTGTCATACTAATTGTTTTGGTGTAGGCTATCTGATACCATCATCATATGACGAATATAATTTCACATACTGAACATTAATATTTTATAACGAAATCAATAAGCTTTCCAGTAATGGTCTAATATTTTAAAAAGAATATAGAAATAGATACATTTGTTGGACACATGTTAAACGTTTTATGATAGCCGACAAAGGTGAAGCGTTAGGGGGATATGTTATAAATCAGTCAGAACACCATTCACAACTTTAAAGAAAAAAAAGAGAAAAACACTTAAATTATACCCAGAATCATTGTAGGCAATTAAGTCATAAATAACTATAATATTAGAAACTTAAGGAGAATCACACACAAAACTCATAAAATGTAACGGGACAATAGTTTTCTAAACTGTCACAATTTTGAAACATTAAAATTTGATTGGCTGACAAAAAGTAGATGCTTACGTTCATTGGTTAAAGTAAATTAAGAGAGAGGGAATAAGTATTTTTTAGCATCGACAAAGTAAAAATTATATAGAGAGTCTTGGGGAGAAACTCACACCATAGGGGTCGGCGAAGTAAAGTCAACAGTATTCCTAATGTAGAAATTAGTATTTCCTATAAGTTATAATTCCAGTTTAGTAATAGTAAAGTAATAATTGTTTTTTTTAACACGTATGTTTTAACCGTGTTTGTTTTTACAAAGTAAAAGTATTTAACACTTTAGTAATCTTCGTTGCAGTACTAAAGAGGTACATCTACGAAGTGTTGAGTGCATCTTCATGGTAATTTGAAGTGAATCATTTTATTGATAAATCACATAGTACAGTGTAGTGTTTGGTGAACATCATTAACCAGTAATAAAGTGAAAGTTCTTCACTCAACTAGCAGCACTGGATTACTTACAAAGGAATACAACAAAAGTGGATTTGGTATTGTACTAATTATAGACTTTAATTGAAAACTAAATTGTTAAAATTGCAATTCTCTGTATTATTAAAATTTCACTCACTGTATTAATTGTTCATTAAAGAGCTCCCCCTGAGCAAATAGTTTAAAATATAAAAAAAAACAAAAGTAATTGGAAATTAAGTTAAAATAAAATTAAATATTTCAGAGTTAATGTTAAAGAGTATATTTGGACTTCATCATTAATAACTTTCCTTATGTGTTGACAATCCAAGGTATGACTAATTAATTCATGATTTTTGATTTATATAATATTTTTGAAAATATAATAAAATATTTATCGTTAGAATTTATTGCACAAAACAATTAATTAAAAATTATTAATAAATATAATTGGTACTACTATACGCCAAAGTCTGGAGTAAAAAATGTCTTAAGAAAATATCGAAACTACTTACAATATTGTCAAAGTCCATTGCCAAAACTAGTATAATATATGCATTGATACTTTTCGATTATATAGGCCTACTGTAGTACCAAAAATTTGTACATAATTTTGAATTCTTGGAATAAATATCAAGCCTACAATATTTCTTAAGGGAGTATTCGACAAAATATATATTGCTTAAATTATTAGAGACAAAGAAGATAAAATGGGACTTTAATTATCCAAATCAATAAGTGAGCAATAGAAGTGGGTGATAGATATATCAGGAGATAATCCAAGTCAACCATATTTAGCTTATTGTTTGGAAATCAATATATGACTAAACGGTGGTGCGTGCTTTCAAATCAATACCAACATGTTGATGGTATTGAAACTAATACAATGAATGACTATGGGCTGTCAATACTACGTTCGTCCATCGACTCATATATTATTTACGCTCTCACATTTATTTTAAACTGAGTATTTTGTCGGTAAAAACGTCTTTAGCCTCGTTTTCAATATATATTTCGTGAACCCATTACATTATGAATAATATAATGTAATAGTCTATTGTCCTACTTAAAAAAAACTAATGTATTTATTTAAAAAAAAATATAATCATAAAAATATTTAAGACATTAACAAATTTAGGGTTCAGAAATTTTAACGTTGGCTGTGCGCCGAATTTACCATAGATAAAAAAAACTTTTTATTTAAGAAGAAGAAAATACCTCTTCTATGCACTATAGGGTAGTAATAGTTTAAACATTCTTAGATTATGACAATTTAATTATGTTTATTTAAATTAATATTTTAGGAAACAGTATTTCACCGTCTTTTTCACAGTATACACGAGGTTTTAAAGTTCAGGAAATAAAGGATATTTTTCTTCTTCAATAAATGATTTTTTGTCGATTTTAAAAAGTTAAAAGTGTTTATCGATATATGAATTATAAAAGTATGTACTCGGAATTATTTTGTTATTAATTTTTAATTAAAAATTTGTGTCTAATGTTATTTACAAGTAAAATAATGAAATATGAAACACGAAACATGTGTACTACATAAAGTATCTTTAAAGTTCGAATACTGAGTTATAAAAAAAAGAAAAATTAGGTTAAGGAGGTAGAAGGGAAAGATCATAAAATGTTTAGGAAAATCGGTTGCTAGCTATATCCCACTACTGCTATTAAAGTAGAGATTAGAAGGATAAGTCAGCTATTATTACCACCATGAAGATGCCTTATTAACTGATATACACGGGATTTAAAAATATCCGTATGTAAATAGTTTTAGTAATTTAGTATATTTCAAACTCTGATTATTACGTAAATCATATTTTATGAACTAGTCTAGTATGGTCTTGTATCAAAGAAAAAGAAACAATAAAACAATTATGATGTTTTAAGTTCATATTAATATAATTTTTTCAGTTTATACTACAACCTACATAATTAGGAGTAATGCTTTTCTTGCATTCTAGGTTCGTGTTAGTTTTGGAATAATTCTATTATTACCTACTGTGTACTCAGGCGTCAGTAGCCCACTTAGGAAGTGTTGATAATGGAATTATTCCTAAACACATCAACCGAAAATGGAATTACGCCGAAACTCGTTAACTATAGAAGATACCAAGTAACGACTCGATTAATTTCTTGTTGACGGGAGATTGGTGGATTTCCTGGTCCTGAACTATATTCCACTGAATTTCTATGGTATTTTTGTTGTTTTCACCGTTACATCAAATTTACAGTTACCATCCGAGCTAAGAGAAAATATAGTAAAGTAAAATTGTGGAAATTTCGCTGTATACAAGTAGTTTAGTTTGAGTTAAGACAGACAAAAGGAATTGTCAATTAGAGATGACACTTCAAAAATAGTAGTAGGCCTATTTTAAGCACGGCAAAAGTTTATAAAAATTGAAGGGGAAAAACATAAATAAAACAATACTTTTAGTTATTTTATATATTTTTTTACCAGTAAGAATTAAAAATGACAATTTTATTTAATTGTAAAAATATAATTTCTTCTAATAATATAACATAAATATTAATTAACACTTGTTTTTACAAGGTAGTTCCGATAAATGTTTTTTATTTAATTTCATTCTGCAATGAAATAGTTCAGTAGTAGTAGGCATATTGAAACAGTCCCAAGGGCTCGTAGGTTACGATATCAAACTTAGATAATTAGGAATGACAGTATTATATGTCCAAAATTTGTTAAAAGGGAGTTGAGAAAAAAGAACTTACATTTATTGAAAACAATTTTTTTTTCAGAACGGCTGAAAACAAACAGACTGTTACTAATCAGAATAAAAACATTAAAAAAAGTAACCTGTATTGCACAAGGACATGACGAAATAAAAAAATAAGAGGACGAAGAGGGGGTAATACATTTTTTTCTGTTTGAAGTTGTTTTAATGACGTATCTATTGCTCTCGTTAGAATGTATCAGAGCCATGCAATCCAGTCTTTCAGAACTATCCTATATTATTGCTCTCATTAAAATATACAGAATAATGATAGCAGGGGAAAAACCTTTACAATAAAGAAAATTCACGCGTATGTCCAATTACAATATACAGTATATTAGAGCACCAAATAGGTGGATGTTTCCGATTAAAAAGTCAGAAAAATTTTATCATTATACTGTATTGTAGAGGTTTTAGTTTAAAATAAAAAAATATCATAACTTGGGTTAAAACAACTTGTATTAAGACAATCAAAACATAAATCTTGATCACATATACAATACCACATGTGTTAAACAAAATTAAATAATTACTTTTTATTTTAACAATGTATATTGTTATAAAAATAACAATATAGCGTTTTAATAACAACACCTATATTCTCCAATGTCATAAAATAAGAAAGTCTATGTACTGTAACTTCATGAAAAAAGACCCTCAATATAATATACCCTAATATTCATCATTCCATAAGTAGAACGAACCTGTTCATAAAATACTTTCATGGAATTTATCTTTAAAGAGGAATGTTTTTTGGAAACATAATAAAAATTTGCATAATGAAGGACAAATTGATTTTCTTAACAGAATTTATTAGAATATTCTAGAAGATAACTGAAAAGTTTATGCACGTGTTTTGTTAATCCATAGTCTAACCATTTTTTTCTGCTATTTTATTTATCAGTTAATATCAGGCTGTCAAGAAAAATAAATTAATCACTTCTGATGTAGAACTTTAACTTCAACGAACAACAAGTTTTGTTCATTTCTTATTTATACAGTTTCACAAACGAATATGATGATAGGGCATCTTAGGTAGAAACTAAAAGTGAATGACTATAATATTTAGATTTGAATAAATTACACAATTGCCCTATAACAAATGAAATTAAAACTTCAAGACAATTGGAAAAAAAGCTATAAATAAATTATGTAACAACTCTTTATTATATTGTGGACATAATGAGATTAAACACACTTTGAGAACATTTATAATAAATATTGTACGGTTTTAAAAACTTCCCTTTTACCATGTGATGAATTATTCCTCCCGTATTTAACAAGTTTTGGGTGAATTTCATTTGGAACGAGTGAAAGCAAAGTTCAAATGAAACTCTCTTTGCTCTTGCACATAGACCAACAAGGGGATCTTCCCCTCCCTCTCTCTCCATAGACCAAAGCGTGTATATACGTACAATCTGTACCGTCAATTACATGTATCAAAGAAAAACTTAACAGGTATTTGAACTTTTCATTTCGTATCAAGGGATTATGATTTAAGTTTTAGATCATGGTAATAATAAGAATGGTATCAGAGTTTGTGATATAAACCAGATTAAAGTTGCATTCCTCCTCTAATCTGTATAAATATGCTACATTTTGAAAATGTAGTTGTATACAATATTTATTAATGGTTATTTAAGATAGTTCTGGCACCAAGAACAGTAAAAAAGTTCGTTTCTATAAATTATGTTTTAACTATATACAAACATAGGCTTCTACCTACCACATCTCATTTAGTTTAATGTGTTAGTTTTTATTTTTTAAGTGTAGAAAATCTAATTATTTATCATGAACTGTTTTTTTATTATGAACTAGTTTCAAAAAGGAACTATGTGTTTTAAAAATGATTCGGACGAGACAAGCAAGAATATTATACAATTACGGACGGTTTATTATATATTTAAATGAACGTATGTTAGCTTATAATTTACTGTATCTGTTTGTAAACATTATTTACTTTCACATAGTTACTTTCTACATTTAAAACTGTCACAGCTGGGTTTGACCAGTGTTCGTCACGGCTGTTATAAATTATTTTGACCCATGCGTTCCTTTCCTTTGAAAGACCTTTGACCTATTACAAAAGGTTTTAAATGTTCCAAGAGGTCGGTTAACCCTTACATCTTAACAAGTTTGAACAAAAAGTGCAAGAATGTTTGTGTTCTAATAATTTATGATGGTTGACGTTAAAATGTCAACCTTCGTTATTCTAAAATAGAGTATGCACAGTAAATGTACAGTACATTATAAAATCTGGTTTAAATAGCAGATTATCCCTAGTAATTCTACTAATTTAGTTATTTTTGCACACAGCATTGCAAATGTACAATTAAAATAATATGGTGTTTACTTTTGGTTCACTCTGATATTAAGATGTTGCATAATAAATGTTTAATTTCAAACTAATTTTAATTAATTTTATAACTTTGATGCAATACATTACATTAAACTGTATTGACTAAATAATTTGTATATATAAATAATTCTGCAACACAATTCAAATAACATTCTAACAAAAATTTTATAAATATAGAAGATGTTAACGATTTTAAGTAAAGGATACATTATAAATAATTTTCATTATACTGCTTCAAAAACAGCTGTTTTCAATACATGCATTGAGATGCTAAAGTTGTTATTTTTAGTCCTAGGATCTAAAAACATCAGCTGAGGTCGAGGTCATGAGCTGTCGTTCATGCGAATTAATTAACGATTGTAAAGAATCTATCAAAATAACCGATACTCTCGATTATAAATAACAGATAAAATAGCTGTTACCATCGATTTTATAAATAAGTACCACTAACACAAACTAAAAAGCTGTAAACTTGTGTAACTTGTCAAAACTTTTGAAGGTAAATAGGCTATAACATTTTAGTTTTTGTGAAATTGTTTTCTATTGTTTGCAGTATAATGAAAAATATAGTTCATCACTAGGACCAAAAGAAACTTTTCGATCCTCGCTCATTTTCCGGTCTCGGCTCCGCCTCGGCCGTTAAACTTGAGCTTGTATCGAAAAGCTTCACTTTTGGTCTTAGTGATGAAATATACTATTATAAAATTTTCTTAAGAACTATTTCTTGTTGTACAGAAGTGCTATTTAAACAGAGATCCCACAATAAAATGAAAAAAAAAAAAAAATGTCTATATTTATTCACGAGCATGAAGATTTTTTTCACTTTTCTTTGTGACTAACTTTATTTCACACCCCTTCTAGGCTGGCTTATATCTAAATATTTGTTGTTTTTCTCATCGCCTCAATTCGCTTATACAGTCTTAAATAAAGAATATAAACGATTCTTTATAACCAATTTTACAACATAAAGGTGGAGCGCAACGCATAAGGTAATTCACAAATGTATAGCAGCTGTACGAAAATTCCAACGCGTATCACGAGAGGCAGGGTAGTTTGTTGGAGGAAGTTTATGTCTTAAAAGGGGAGTCTTATTTTTCTTCGTTCACAGTAAAACCTTTATTAGTAATAATGAAAAATTCCACACTTGCAAAATACTTATTAAAAAACGGGAAGGAGAGAAGTTCATGTACATAAAACTTGAAGATTAAAATATATTAATTTTTAACAGTGAAATAGAAGTTTGGAAGGAAACAAAAGATACACATATGTATACTAACTACATTATATAATAATTTTTGTTTGTTATACCATCCAATATATTTTATATCTAGTTCATTAGACGATTTATACAAATTGGAAAAAACAATATAATGTTATATTAATATAAAAGTAGAAGACAATATGATATTTTAATTTACTTAAACTAGTTTAAGCTACGAGAAAAACATCTATTTAATATTGTATAAAGTAGGAGAAAATAAAACGCAAATTTATTCCACTTAAAATAGAAGAAAACCACAGCTTAAAGTATTTTATATAAATTAGTAGAACGTGACTAGTTATTATACTTGTTTAATTATTTTTAAAAAAATGTTTGCGATTTTGAAATGGCAATGGATTGGGTAATTTACGCTGCATTACCTATTTAAATACATAATGTATTAGATTTTGAATAATTTAACTGATTGTAAATACATTTTATTAGTAAAATTTTAACTTAAAGTACTGTAGTGAATAAACTAACATAGAAATATTTTATTAACGAGACAGGCGGTAATTGTTTTTTTTTTTTGCTACGAACTATTTGAAACTATTTCCACCGTCTTGATATTTACAATTTTTGTTATAGAAATAGTCTATAGAGTTTATAATTAATTAGAAAAGTGAATTTTTGAACTTAATTAAGAGACAGTATTACATATCAATGTGTCATCGTATTGTTACAGATAGTAAAATCATTACACACGTTAGAATGTTGATTAAAGTGTTTAGTTCTGCTCGGATTGAATTTTCTCTTTTTGATTTAATTGTAAGCTGCAGTTGACACGTAATTAAATGTTTTCTGTTGAACGGAACTGTTCGACTGTAAATGCAGTTTGCATGGGTGCAACACAGTGACAGTATTCATTCATTATTTGTACTCTCTCATTAAAACTTTCCCCCTTACCCCCCCCCTTATGGAGTGCCCCAACGGACAATGGACAGAAGAAGGTGACATACACGGAAAATTGTTCAATTCAGAAGATTCCGCTTGACCAATTGACAATAATTAATTTTTTTTTAGTTTTGATAATATCTTTGTTGTTCAAATAAATTTACGAATAAACTTATTCTATATTATGGTATATTAAAACTTATTTTACTAAAAATATGAGGATAAATGGTATCCTAAAGGGGATACTTTATTTTTATGACTAGATTATGTCTCGTAAGTTTGTAAATGATGCTTTTGAACATTATCAATTATTATTTTAGTACACAGAATTTTAGAGCCGATAATTAACGTAAGAAAAAGAAGTATTTGTTAACTTCATATTAACTTAAAAGCGTATGCTTAACTTATAATTTAAGTAAAAATTATGATTTATAATACTGAGTTTTTGCAATCAATACAGCAACGAGCTTATTAATAAAATTAAAATGATGACAAAACCTTTATAGGTCTGCTTAAACATTTGAGTCTGTTTTAATCTGTATTTGTAAAAGATGGGAAGATGTTGAGTAGTAAACGGTTAAACTAAGATCAAATTTAAAAGAAACGTCGTTAAAAATTATCGTAATTTTGGAGAAATGTGTATAACGTGACAATTATTAGTAATAGACGGTAAACTAGATATATAAGAATCCCTTCTTCTCCGTCAAAAGTGTAAAAGATATTCATAAATTAGTTTGAAACTATTGTTATTTAAGTAAAATCTAGTGATATGGGTATGGAAAACTAAAAATATTAATAAAACTTAAATTATGTCTAAAATACTTATGAAAGTAAAATTAAAGTTATCTCTTAAAATGTTATTTTATAATTTACCGTTGACAATACACCCTTCTCTCTTTCTCCCTGTTCTGTCTGCACACTCACCTGAAACATAAATTAACAAAAATAAAAATAAATTAATTTTGAACATGACTTGTGAATAATATTAGATAGAATAAAACTCGAACACAAGATCTCATAAAAAAACGATTACTTACTCAAACGCATTTCAACGTAAACGTAATTTTTGTGAGATTTTATTTTCGAGTTTTATTCTACCTCAAAAATGATCAAAATAATTTAAAACAAGAATTGTAAAGAGTTTGACATATTATTGTTACTTATAAATGTACAAAATATATTTTAATTCTAGCAATATTGAAAGTATTAAGATACTGTATTCTAAATATAAGTAATGTTACTTGCTCTACACAATAACTTTTCCGGATTTTAAACTAAAGTTTAGCACGTTTAAATAGTGTACATCAATTTTAACATTATATACATAAATTTATTTTGTATGTAATAAAAAATATTATATATATATATATATATATATTCATTTTGCTGCGCTCACTTTTAGGACACAAATTATTATGTTGGTTAAACAACGAATAATGCTATGAATTTGGATTGAATGAATTTAAATAATAAGTATAAAATATAGAAAATGTTTAGTAATATAAAAATATCAGTTCTAATTATTATTAAATCTTATTTCAGTAGATTGTTCATTTAAAATCACATTGATAAATGGTTTCTAAGTGAGGTAGGTTTATAAACAGCTCTCATGGATCTATTTTGCTCACTTAAACTCATTTATTTATTTGGTCAGTTTAATCTGTTTAGTCACAAATAACATAATAAATAAAGTTATTAATAACTTTGTTAAACTTAATTAATTTAAGAAACTTACAACGATATCACAACATTTTTAGTTCCGTTTTACTGCTAACGGAAATTCAGTGTTATAATATTATAGTTTACACAAGTTTATTATATTTATACAATATCACACGTTTATCACATTTTACTATAACTATTAACGTCCTTTTGAATTTAGATGTGACATCTAGTTTTTGTACACCGATAAAATAGATTAACGACTTAAACAGTTTATTGTTTTTAATAGTAGAATCACAATATTTTATATTCATTAAGCTATTTAAAAAAAAATCATTGTCTCATTGTTTCGTCATAATGACATGATTCCTAGTAACAATTGACAATGATATTGTTAACATTATCCTACACAAATGAATGACGAATTTAATTATTAAAGCGAACTGAATTTTACACATTCAAAACTTTAAAAAAATAATGTTATTGTACAGTTATATTATTATTTTATTCATAACATTCAATAAAATAATAATACGAGTAATAAAAATATACTTGCAAAATTCTGAAAATTAAATATAAATTAATTTTAAAAATATTAAATTTAATTACATATTTGTAGCCACTTCTAAACAAAAGATGACTGTTTCAATATTCTATGAAACATCTTTATAATGAAGAGTAGAAACCATTTTCTCGCCGTATCTCTCCCGCTGGGCTTTAGTTTTTCCAAGACAACTGTGACAAGTCAATTAAAACGCTGAAGCTAATTGTGGCAAAGATGGACGGCGGAACCCTCGTTTTCTTTCTAATCCCCTTAAGTTAAACTCAATCCACTCTCCAATACACGTCTTCCTTAATTTGATGTCTGCGGCTACTTTTACCTTTATCCGATAAAAATTGAATTCACTAAATTCAACCAGTAGGCTGTCAATTGATGTCATCGATATCCTCCTCACCGAACAAAGCGTCCCGACGCCTATTGTTCCTGTAAAACAACGTTTAGCCACAATAAGCCGTCTCGTCTCGTCTGAAATCCAATTATCATAAACTGAATCAAAATTCATCCCTTTACATTCCCAAAAGACAACTTGTCTTTGAACAAAGTATAAGACAGGTAATCTTACGTATTTAGTTAAAATTAGATTAAGAGACATCAATGGCTACTTTGAATATTGTTCATTAAATTTATCTGCTTGTTGGTGAAATAAGAAAAAAATTTATCTGCTTTGATTAAGTAAATTTTTTTAAATTTACTTTATCATTTTAATTTGTATGTAGATATTATAAATTTTGTTTTTTCCTTTTATAAGCTAATAATGCATTATATTTTTGTTAGCTAACTAACTAACTATATATATAACTTGAGATGATCAAATCCACCTTCCTGAAACAGTACATACATACTTTCAAACTATATGAATATACTAGCATCAAACTGGGAATGCTGCTGAACGATGGGTCCCCTCAATTTAACGCATTCGCCATTACACACAGGCGCGCGGAGTAATAAGACCTGCCGGGAGCCAATGGCATGAGTTACCCACTTTGCTTCATTTGATGAAACTTTCATGTATTAAATTTTATATTTTAAAATAAAATGTATAATATATTTTTAATCTACACATAATTTAAAAAAATGAGACCAAACCTTATAATTGACTGAATTATAGCACAAAAAACACGTATTACTCATAGGTAATGCCATTCATTTTGTAGCAATGGTTTTTTGACGATAACTTGGTTATTTTTCAAGCTACAGACAAATTAAAAACCTAATTTTTTTTTAACATTAAAAAATATAAATATATTGTCTCCTATAAAATGTTTGTAAAATTTACGGTTTCCGAGAATTTGACTTTAAACACTTTAAAGGGTTGCCATTTTGAATATGTAAATAGTAAAGTTTTGGATCTTGGTATACTTATACAATATAGCATAACTAATGCCTATACCAAATTTAAACTAATAATCTTGATAATGTCTAAAGTTAACAATAACTAAAAAAACAAAACAAAATGTCTGAGAGACGGCAAATGAAACTTTTCGGGACCTATGTTCATATGAACAATTTTGCTTTTTTAGGTCCCCTATCATCTGAAGTTTTGCCAACCTCTCGCGAAAAATCCTGTATACAATAATTAATTAAAAATATAGGTAAACGAATATTTAAACAAAGATGGACCCGCGATTTTAAAGTAGGTCTATCTAGATACTTGAGCTGCATATAAATAAAACTTTGAGTTGTAATTAACATGATTATCATAATAAATGTCACGGTTGTTTAATTGTAAAAAAGTTTGTTTTGAAGCTAGCGAGATGGCAAATACATCTACATTTAACATTTAGAGTACTTTATTTAAAAAAAAAAAAAAAAATCAATTAGTAGGCTCATATTAGGGACAAAAGGGAGTGAATGTATTAGATCTCCTAGTTTAAAATATTTAAGCCTACTTTATTTTAAAATAAAATTTATTGCAAAACAGTTGTAATAGAAACCCAATCCATGAATAACTTACATACGTTTTCGGACACGCAAACATCCTGAAACTTAAAGTATAGCTAATGAAATAATATAAAAACCTTGTTATCAATATTACTGAGATTGAAAGTGCGTGCTGTCCTATATACATAAAAATGTATGGAGTCATATCTACTAAAAGCATCCAACTGGCCTTAATGCATAATGGCCCCATTGCTATGCATGTATGCGCGCAAATACTATAAACACCTCATTTTCTTCCACTTCCTTCCGATGTCCCTTACACACGAACACGCACCTATTTACGGCTATGAAAATTATAGGCATGCTTTCTCAAATAAGCCTTATAATGACCTCTGTGTTGAGGAACTGTTTAGGGTGTGAAATGTATATAGATATCATTGAAGATAGTAATGTTGTTTTATGTGGTTTAATGCTGTATAAATAAACACACTCTTACATGAGTGACATATAAGTTACCAAAAGATGAACTATATATAAATAAACACTTGGGGAGGGGAGGGGAGGGAGGGAGGGAGGGAGGGGGAGGGAGGGAGGGGGAGGGAGGGGGAGGGAGGGGGAGAGAGAGAGAGAGAGAGAGAGAGAGAGAGAGAGAGAGAGAGAGAGAGAGAGAGAGAGAGAGAGAGAGAGAGAGAGAGAGAGAGAGAGAGAGAGAGAGAGAGAGAGAGAGAGAGAGAGAGAGAGAGAGAGAGAGAGAGAGAGAGAGAGAGAGAGGGAGGGAGGGAGGAGAGAGAGAGAGAGAGAGAGAGAGAGAGAGAGAGAGAGAGAATAGAACAATAATACATTTTATTGAGAAAGTAAAATTAGTTTATTTATATTTATTATAAAGTGTCTTATTTTTTATGTTCATCTTTTGGTAAAAATCATATGAAGCTGTTTGGAAAATTCACTTCTCACGTGTGTCTGTGGATATTTTTTGTTTTTCAATTATAATGTTTACACATGAGACCAATTGCTTCATTTTTATTAAGCCGGCTCTAAATGCATTAATTATCCTGTAATTTTTTGAATTGTATAAGTATTTGCGACTTGTAATATGTGATTTTAATGTACAAGTAATGTACCTCTAATTGGCGACACTTGAAAATCTGATTACTGTTCCAAAACACGTCGTAAACGATAACAAATCACACAAGACAGAAAGAAGTAATATCAAATTATGTTATTCACTGTGTGTTTCAAAACTATATGCAAATTGACTTGAGTACCAAAAGACACGAAACTAAAGTTAAAAGCCAGTCAAGCATCCATGGTATAAAAATTTAGTATCTTAACAAAATTATATACAACCATTTGTACATCAAATTTATTAAAATATATCTAGGAATGGACATTTCATGTTGTAGGCCTACACATAAATAACAAGTCATACGCCAACAGAGCTAAACGTGTTACCGAATAAACTTGGATAAAGGTAGAAATAAAATCCCTATACTCAAAAATAATTAATTGTACTCTTTAGTTTAAAACCTATCGAATAAAATACATTCGGCATGTATTGACAATGTCTTGAAATAGGTAAAATATTACATTACATCACCATTAAAACAAACAGTAAATAAAATCTTCAGAACATATCTAATAGACGTAAATATAGACTGTACACATAAATTTACCACAGAATCTGACTGACATAGACTATGATAATAAAGAGATAAACATTCTACGAAAAGGCTTAAAATATAAAAATCCCATATTTAATAAACAAGAAATAGTGCGCGAGGTAATCAAAACTATTAAAACGTTGCGTAATTAGAAATTACGAAATGAGACGCTAGTCTTAATTAACAACATATTACGTAATGCTTTTCATACGAACTGCAAAAATGCCCTATAAGCTAAAAACATTTTTGCTGAGAATATAAAACACCTAAAACAAATCAAAAGCAAATTAGAAGCTAATAATGCCATGACTACAAAGGCCGACGAAGGTAACATTGTCGTCGTAATTAATAGACTAGATTACAGCAACAAAACCTACGAATTTTTTGCTAACAATATTACAAAGAATATAAATAAACGATCTCACTAATAAATTTGTTAATGGACTAAATTCCACGATTAATAAATTTAGTTCTTGCACTTGCAGATCACTGAAACCCAACGAATTCGAAGCACACCTTTCAGGATTACCTAAAATCTAATAAAGCAACACCTCTATTAGACCCGTCATAAATTTCACCACCGCCCCTGGTTATGAAGTCGCCAAAAATTAGTGCAAATAATAAAAACCAATATTGAAATACAAATTACAAACGTCGCAAGTAGCATAGATTTTGGAAATAAAACAAAACAACCTAATTTCATTTGACATCTTAAATCAATACACTGATGTATCTGTACAAGAGACATTTAAAGTTTTGAAAGAAAACCTTACAAACTCAACATTCAAGAAACCTATTGCTGATGTTTATTACTTTATTAATACAACATTACTATGTCTTCAAACAGGTACGAAGATACAGGACGTAGGTCTTGCAATGGGTTCACCTTCATCTGGTCTGTTGGCTGATATATATTTGAGAACTCTAATTGAATGACGCTTGAACATGGGATTAGATCCCGAAACGCATAATAGAAGAAAGATTAAAAGATAACGAAGTCACACATGACAAACAGAAAGGTGTAACATATCTAATTATATTAATCATTATTTGTTTTAAAGCTAAACAATTAGACCTTCGGAATAGATTAAAGTTCATACAAAGATGAAATACTTACTACGTGGTTTAATATTTTATCTTTTGTTCAATATAAATCGCAAAATAAACTAAAAATAGTTCCGTTGAAATTGAATAACAAAACTGAAAATTGTATGTTGAAATAATGAAGAACGGGGGAGTTGGAAATACAGTACTCGGAAAAATGCAACGTCATCAACCGGGCTGGAATCTGCGTATCCTTTGATGGTTCACTAGTGAGATAAATGTACGCCTAAATCAACTGAATAGACCTTCTCGCTCATGTAATGATAACTGGAAGTAATATCATTGCTGATTCAAACACAACTGATGGAAAATCTACTAACAATAATAAATATAAAACCAAAGGAAAGCAAAGTGCTAGTTAGTAATACACTTACATCACGTTGTAGTAATAAAATCATCCAAAATAGTCCAAAACAATACATCGAGTCTTAAACAAAAACGAAACGACATTATATTATTTATTATATATATATATATATTTATTATTGATTGATTCTCTCTCTCTCCCTCCCTCCCTCCCTTCCTCTCTCTCTCTATCCACGCCCCCCCCTCTCTCTCTCTCTCTCTCTCTCTCTCTCTCTCTCTCTCTCTCTCTCTCTCTCTCTCTCTCTCTCTCTCTCTCTCTCTCTCTCTCTCTCTCTCTCTCTCTCTCTCTCTCTCTCTCTCTCTCTCTCTCTCTCTCTCTCTCTATATATATATATATATATATATATATATATATGTATATCAATCAATAAATGTAAGTGTTAACTACAATTCCCAATTACAGTAATTAAATCAATGTATTGATTAATGTCCTACGTGGTTATTGCTAATTATCTCTGCACCAGGTTCAAAGTACAGTAGTCAATAAAATTGAAAAAGTTCACAATTCGAACATTGACAGCAAAACAGACCTACATCGTGTTTAATTATTATTGAAAAGGATGTAGAGTTTCGACAAGGAAAATAATAATTTGTAGAGAGAATAATGTATCACAAATCCAATTATAGCTTACATAGCTTGTCAGCTATAATTTGAAATAATAAACATAAATAAAAATAATTGTTTTCCACGTAATGTCTATATTACATGCATGAGGGAGTAATTTAGAGTCTATTTTTTCTTTTACATTCCAGTTCACATTGATTTCGCTAGAGACTGCACAATCGCATTTTAAAATGGATGAATATATGTTTGTTTATATTATATTTATAGACAAGAGAAATGTTTGTATTATGATGATAGAAAAATGATAAATAATGATCGAAAAAATAAATTATAGACATGTGTGCGTTTTTTATAAATATATAGAATTTTTCAGATAAAGTGATTCAAATATCTTACAGGAAACGTCCTACTAAATCGTTAAATCTTCTAAAAATATGATTTTTTCCCCTTTATATATATAATGTTCCTAAATAAAGGGATGTGAGTCTTCTATTCTTTATTTTTAAACGAACACATAGGAAAGTGAAGGCTTTGATGCTTTAATGAAATGTAATATTTTGAAAATAAAGTTGGTTTTTCAACATCTTTAATAATTTGATTGGTCTCAAAATGTTCGCTATGTAGAATTTACAGCTATCTCTATCTCGATTATTAATATATAAGTATTATAATATTCATCAGAATTCTTAGTCCTTTAAAATGACATGTCACATGTTTTTAAAATTGAAATAATGGTTATCCGTATCAAAGCCTACCCGTATCTAAAAGAGTACAAACATATTTCAAATTTAACATTTCTCTATCTCTCACAGTTTTAAACTGAAGTGTAAAATATACATGATTCGTTTTTATGAAAAACGGAAGTCACTTTGGTTCCATTTGGAAAGGTGAACCTATCCGTTTAAATCTAAATTAATTTCTTTTAAAGATCAAATCTTGAGTATTTTAGAGAGATCTTACAGTCTTTGCTAAGTTAGTTCTCTGTGGTCAGGATAATAATTTTATAGTGTTTTAATAATATTAACTAAAGAGTGTAAATTTTAAGAAGAATTATTTGTTTACATTCCACGATGATATAAGATACTGTGTCACTCGTATGTTTGTAGATTTCAAAAATGAACAACGGTAGTTATATCAAACATAAATAAACCCGTAAATTGTTTGTTTTTTCAATAGGTTTATACAACGAGATGCAAATTGATGAAGGAATTTTACGATATATGTATGTTTCCAAAAATGTTAGTAAAATGGTCGTGAAGCATATAGTTTATAACCCTCCCCCCCACTCAGGGCCTCACTTATAGTGAGTACGCGTTTGAAAATCCCGAGGGTCCTAGCTGGATCTACACCTTTCTTCATGTGGTCTTAGGTTAGATCCATCTCTTTCATTTTCTCTCAGGTCTACCTTGACCAACTCTTCTTCTCTTTCGATCCTGGTGTTATTAGAGTATTCTTTAGCTATGGGTATTTTTATAACATGCTCTTTTCTCCTTTGTATGCTTTTTTTAAGGCACAGATGACAGAGATTTTTCGTCTTGTTTCTGTTCATAATTGTTTTTTAATTGTATCATTTGAACTATTTTGTATGTGAAACCTTTGAGGTTTTCCCAACTTTGCAACACTATTCCAAAGTTTAAAAAGTAGTATTTTACTGAGATTATCTAATGTTATTAGCTCATTCAATAAAATGATAAAAAATAGTTAGATTTGTAGCAAACATTTACCAAAATCCCTTCTACAGAAAATAACTTAAAATTACAAACCAAATATATGTATTAATTATTATTTTTTTTTTGTTATTTTTAAACACCCATCTTTACTGTCGTCAAGACTAGATAGGACGGGAGAGTCAGTCAACGCTAATTGGTCTCAAACCTACTTCTTTTAACATGAAATGTGTTCACATTACGATTATGCTACTTCTTATAACATTAAACGCAAATATTTTGTGTAGAAAATTGATAATATTCGTGGGTAAAAGAGGAAGACATTTAACTAGACAACCCATTTAGTAAAACATAGTAATCACCCCCAAATTGCAGGAAATATTCTAAAGGAAACAATTAAATAGACAGGTAATCAAGACGACGTCGAAGGTAATGAAAGGCTTTTATATCCTTTGACGGTGCAACGAACATTCTTTTTAAGATAATTTCCACTTGGAACTTTTGCGATGAACTAGCTTTATCGAAAATTAAGTTACGTATGTAGGATAATTGGTGGAATCTCTTCAATCTTTGAACTTCATTGCTTTGTGTATTAGACAAAAGATAACGATAAAGTTTTCATGCAAAACGAATTTAAATTTGCTTTCAGCATTAAATTTTGTTTAAAAGGTAAGTAAGACTAAATCTGGAGTTCTTGAGCAGCTCTTTTAAGGAGTTTACGCTAAATATTGTTCAGAGATGAAGTTGGGATACAAATTTACATTTTAAATTCCTAGAATTATCCGCCAGGCATCAGTACGGCGCCTTGCTTCTTCCCTTTTCTTTTAATTAAACAAATCCCCGGGAATATGAAAGGGGTTGATCAGAAATTTACAAGCATAATTAAAACTGAACTAACAATTCTTTCAAATAAAAAGTTATTCCGACATAGAATAAAAGAGGAAACGAGTTTTGTTTTAACTTCAGGTTGAAAAACATTTAATATAAATTATTTATTTTACAAGTTTACTTCTGCAAAGAACTAATTACTGATGTGTTTTGAAATAACAAAAAGGTATTAAGTTCAGAAGTTAGTAAAGAAAACATACATTGCTTTCAATTATTGTTCAATAATATCAGATTTGTTTTTATTTACGAGAATCTCAGATAAAATTCAATTGCGATATTATAATCAGGGACGTATTATAAAAAATGTAACTCAATTAATGCACTAAATTTCTTACATAGAAAAGAACAATGTATAATCGTTTTTGTTTTCTTGAAAATCCTAGGTCACATTTTATCCCTAAAATGGGAAAATTTATCCCTGATGCAATGTCTCAAAATCCGAAATGAGTCTGACGATTATTACAGTGCATTTATAAATTTCCGAAATTATTACACGGAGTTTGGTTTTTTGTTTGAATTTAAATCCTTAAGTTTGATCTTAATCTCCGTACGACTTTAACAATCGACTTTCTATGACGAAGTCATGTTTCGTAATCAAATTTTGATCCGGATAATTATTTTTAGATAACACCCAAATATGCATTTTTGTGAAGGTAATAATGTATTTTCTGCTTAATTTGTTTTTTGCTACGTGTATCTAAATGTATTTTTTTTTCAAGTGAGAACTCTTTGGATTGAAAATATTGAAACAACTTTGGTTTCAATAGTTTATTAAATTCGGTTCTGAATGGAGGTACACAATCAGTCACGTATTCTGCATTCCCCAATATGACGGAACCCCCCCCCCCTTAATCTCATTCCATAATTTCCTTGTATACTTGTCCTTTTATAATTTATAAATGAATTTTTAATATGACCTTGGATGTAAGGGATAAAAATATTTCATGCATTTAGAATTCAATATTAAAGAGTAGAAACGTCAAGAGAAGTAAGGAGAGAAGTTTGTTTAAGTATATACGATGTAGGTTGCTTTGCATTCTGTTGATAACATTACGGGAGTAGAAACGTCAAGAGAAGTAAGGAGAGAAGTTTGTTTGTTTGTTTAAGTATATACGATGTAGGTTGCTTTGCATTCTGTTGATAACATTACGGGAGTAGAAACGTCAAGAGAAGTAAGGAGAGAAGTTTGTTTGTTTGTTTAAATATATACGATGTAGGTTGCTTTGCATTCTGTTGATAACATTACGGGAGTAGAAACGTCAAGAGAAGTAAGGAGAGAAGTTTGTTTGTTTGTTTAAGTATATACGATGTAGGTTGCTTTGCATTCTGTTGATAACATTACGGGAGTAGAAACGTCAAGAGAAGTAAGGAGAGAAGTTTGTTTGTTTGTTTAAGTATATACGATGTAGGTTGCTTTGCATTCTGTTGATAACATTACGGGAGTAGAAACGACAAGAGAAGTAAGGAGAGAAGTTTGTTTGTTTGTTTAAATATATACGATGTAGGTTGCTTTGCATTCTGTTGATAACATTACGGGAGTAGAAACGTCAAGAGAAGTAAGGAGAGAAGTTTGTTTGTTTGTTTAAATATATACGATGTAGGTTGCTTTGCATTCTGTTGATAACATTACGGGAGTAGAAACGTCAAGAGAAGTAAGGAGAGAAGTTTGTTTGTTTGTTTAAGTATATACGATGTAGGTTGCTTTGCATTCTGTTGATAACATTACGGTTTTATTGTCCTTTTCAGAGAAAGAAAGAAATAGATTTCTTTTATACTTTTTCTTTTTTTTAAAGGGCAACTCTTAATTTACTCCGGCTCCCTTTTGAAACTTCTTAACTACTATTATTTATCAGACAAATTTAAATGAAACATTTTATATACACCTAGTTTGTATATACGAGAACTCTTGCAAATTTATAAATTAAAAGTTTTATAAAATAGAAGCTGCATTTACGTCTAGTTTGTTGCAGTTAATCAGGGAGGGCTAAACTAAGTAGACGATATCTTTAGATTTAATGTTAGTATTCAGGCACCGTCTTGGGAAATCATTCATTTTACTATAATGAGCGAAGCGAACCTTTACCACCCTAGTTTCACACGATTTCATTATTTGCCACTCTTCATATCCGTAGTCTTGGGTTGGTAAATTGCCTTAGCAATACACCTCACCCTCTCACCCCCTTTAGACCACATTCCCCTTACAAATTGAACCCCTGAGAACTGTCTACACGCGTGGCTTATACGTTGCCCTCGTTTGTTTCTCAACATTTAGCTCTTTAGTGCACCACATTTTCCTTTACGCGAAGTACATTGCCTTTCCCTTGTTAAATATCCCGAGTACTTAACGTTTAACCCTTTACCTCTAACAGCTGTTTTCACAACCAAATGTACAAATTAAATATTTTAAAACCAGATCTCGAATAAATTGGTTGTGTTAAATAGGTTTAAATCAGTATTGCATACTTCCTCGCAAGACAGTGTTATAAAAAATATAGCCTATCCCCTTGTCAAGCACTTTTTTATCTTTGTAACACTCCCTCTATTTGATTTTAATTCCTGTTAGAATATCTGTTCCACAGGTTCCTAAAAAATATGCGTTTTGGAAGGTATTCCTTGTCTGAAAGCATTAAGAAGTGACTTTACATTTTCTTGTAATAGTTAAAAAAATAGGCATTGTCCATTTCTAGTGTATTATGCAACTTAGGAAAATTTGCAGATTTCAATTCTGCATGCAATGATACCAACCGCATACCTCTACGATAACAAATAGCGAAGTTATTGACAAAAATGTAATTTCGAACCCTAGAATTTGTGATATTAATTTAGTTGAGTTCCATCACGGCCAAGTCACTGACAACGAGCGTACTCGTCAATATCGTCATATTTTCCTTATTGAAAGTCAGGAAATTGTCAAAATGGCAGCCATTTTAAACTGGACTTGTACTGTGTAGTACTTTACAACTCAAACGAGTGGACCGATTTCAATAAAACTTAGTAGGCTATGTGGCTACAATTTGACATTACTAATACGAAATTTGTGGATACTTACACTAGACGAAATCACAGAAATCGGCTTTGATGATTTGGAACAAATTTTGATAAAATATAGCCCTTAAGTACACAAAAAATATATTGGTTGTAATCTTTCCAAAAATAGCGGTTCGTGAATTATCAGTAAAACAATTTAAACATCCGCCTTTAACTGTATTAAAAGACGTAATTTTTAAAAATCGACTACATTTTTTATTCAACATTTTGGTGAAAAGTTAATGACCTGTATGAGTGTGCAAAATTGTAAATATAAAACATTACAGTTCAGGAATTATTAAAAAAATTAATAAATAAGAATCTTCACAACAGTCATTTAAATTTGATTAGAAACTCTAGCTATCGTGATATCTGCTCCATGAAATGTTCACTGAACCTACACATCGGAATAATTTGGCGACAATTTTTACCAATTTAGTTTATCTTTTTCTACATATAAAATATTTAGAAGATGCAATTTTAATGCGAATTCTGCTCAATTTTTGTATTTGTTTAAACAAGATGGACCCCAAGTTAAAATTTTTTGATCACAAATAATTGCTTATCTAGGACATATAATAGGTAATTTTTGAAACTTTAAAATATAATTATGCCCCAACGTGTTTTCGGCGATTCAAATAAGAAAGTTATAGTAAAAAAAAAAAAAAAACTTTCAAAAAATAATAGATTTAAATATTCCCCATTTTGAAATTTACTAAATATATTTTATAGTAGACCTAACTTATCATATTCACGTATCACGTAATAGTAAAACCAACATCACTTTGTTAAATAGAACGATAATACAATTAAAATTTCGTTAGCAAGTTTGAATTACTATTTTGTTACATAATTTTGAAGTTTAAGACGTATGGACTCAAAAAACGCACTTGAGTGGTATAGAATATCGTATTTTTTTATTACATTTTTATATTTTGGAAAAATATACAAATTGAGTACAATAAGCTGAAAATGTGTATGTGTTTGAAATAAAGAATGAGTGATATATAAATTTTAAGGTGATCTAAATAAATAAAACATGTTTGTAAAAGGTTTGTAATATTTGATTTCAAATGTAATATCTACGTAGCAGATTCAGAGGCTAAATTACATATGCATGTTTAAATCGTAGTGGCGATCAAAATTACATAAAATTTTAATGGATTAAATATAAAACACATTTTAAAATTTAGTTTTCAGGTTTTGTTTTCATAACAAAAATAGAAGATTCAAATTTATTTCTCCTTTTAATACAGACCGTGATGAATACAGGTGTTTTATACTTCGATTAATAGGAATATAGATAAAAAGTAGTTTTAATAATAATTCAAAACTAACAAGAGTTTTGACATTTTTAAGAAAAAAATAAACGTTCTAAAGCTTTTTTCGATTTCAACATTTTTCTCACATATTCTGGTAAGATATACTTTTACTAAAATGAAACTCCTTCTCACTTATCTCTGCAGTCAAAACATTCCTAAAAATCCAAGTCAACAATTGTTTGATTGCAGTGCTGGTCACCTTGTTTACGTTAGTCAACACTATCTGGTGATAGATAAAATGTCTTGTTTATTAGACGAAAGTGTAAATTAGAAACGCACTATTTGCTGACATTGTTAATGTTATAGCTCTCCAATGTGTATTTAAACACAATTAACAATCTAGATGACAAGTGTATTGAAGTCGATGATAGTGTGATCGAGCATTTAGTGTCAATAAAAAAAAAAACCCCTAGTAAACTACATTTTTAAATCAATCGACAAAATATACTTATAATTTTATTTAAAACTAGTTATTTTTTTGATAATACCCTTAAGAACACTATTTTTAAATGTATGGTTGCTAGAATATAATGCATTAAATATAGACACACATTTAGACTAACCGCCTCTCATTTTCAAATAGGCTATAAGACAAAGTAAACATTATTTTTATTGCTGTAGGCCATATCTATGAAACTATGTTCATTCAAATGTAGCTGAAGAGTTTTCCATTATTTCCTATTTAGACAATTTTAAATATCGGAGACGGTTTTGTATATTTCTTTATTATGTTGAAGATTTCAAAACCTTAGAGTTACGGGAAGAACTTGCGTGTTTTAGTCTATTAATATAAGTAGTCTATACCATCTCGGTTATTCTTTATAGAAAGTAATTTTAAACGAGAGAAATTAAAAATATTAATTATTGCAATATTTTGTAAATAGTTTTTTAGATTGTTGGGTACAAAATTTTGAATGGACACAATTTCGAATTTAAGTATTGTAAAATTATAATTTTGTGTACATTTTTCACTACCATAATAAAATATTTCAACTAAATATCTAAATCCATTATTTAGATAATTTATAAAAAACATACGCCAAAGGACCCGTTTCTCGCCATATTTTGTGGCAAATTTTATAGATCACCGGAGTTGATCTAACTACTACTATTGCCACTTGCTATATATACAGAGTGGTGTGTAAGGATGTTTCGTCTTAATTTAAACATTAATTTCCTAATCTCTATTGGCTTTACAAAATATTAAATTATAAGAAAAGACCACCTATTCAAGTTATATAAGTTAATTCGTCATTATAATTTATCCTCAATCATATACTGTACTTACATAAACAAGGTATTTGGAATGTATACACGTTAGTCGGTCGATAAATTTCACAAATATCAAAAATTGTTGAATTTTCTCGATTGTTATAAAAATCTAATCTCGATGATTTAGAAAAATCTAATAACATTGTTGTCCAACTGGAATTAATGGACATTAAGTATTTTTCTAAAGTCAATAATTAGCAGGAATTCAAAATGTTTAAATCAACGTGGGATTCTTCTACAGTGAATGATCAAACGTTGCAACACTCTTTATCTATTTATAGATGTATTTTAAATAAATAATTTGTTTCTTTTTTGCCTGCCTGTTTACTTTCCTCTTTCAGGGTTTACTAAAATTAACCAATAAGACACATAGACACAATTTAGACCGTCCGAATGCTATTTATTTTTTAATTAAAAACATTCTGAATAATAAGGGAAACATAGTAATTAAAAAAAAACTTCAACTGGCCAAATCAGAAGATATAAGTTTACTATTTGATAGCTCACAGTCCGTCCGTCTCAGTTTATTTATTTTGGAAATTAAAACACAAATTGAATGAAACTTGGTGCAAATGAACATTTAATCAATGACATGAATAATGCTATGGACAAATGAATTCAAAATTGATATAAGTTTTCTTTCAGTTAAAATTTTTCGCTATTTGCATTTTAAGAATATCAAATGTTTTTTACATTAGGTCTAGAAATGGAACTACTACGGCTCGTTATATGGAAACGTAAAAAAAAAAAAAGAGAAAAAAAAACATTACTAGTTATCTACAACAATAAATATGGCAATTATTTTAAGAAAAGGATTTACCTTTTAACCTACACAACAGAACAAAATCAATAGATAGTACTCTAGTAGTCGCAGTTGAATCTATGTTATAAAATATTACATGTAGCTTTCACAATAATACCTTAAATTAGGAAACTCTAACTATATTTATTTCATCGACAGATTTATTTTGTTGTATAACTTTAAATTTACTTCTGGCAAGTTGTCAAGAGTAAAAAAAAACTCAGTATTTAAAGTAAACATAATCTCAAATTAATATTTTAATATAATATGAACTGCGCTTAATTAAATAAACTCCGATCATTATTATAGAATACATGAATATACAATACCCTGATTAAAGACTAAATTTTTATGGAAAAACATTTGTTAAATATGTTCACATGTGTTCACGAATGTGATTCGAAAATATAGCACTATTAATTTGAAGTTCATTTAATACAAATAATATTTTTTAGAATTATTATAGGAGGTGTAATGTTACTGTATTTTTATCATTTTACTGGTCGAAATTAATTATTGAGCTTGTAATTAAATAATACAAGACATAAATCAAAATGATTTTTAATTGTAAACAAAACAACATTTCTTTCCTTCAAGCGTTAAAAAAATCTATTTAGTTACACAAAAAGAAGCAAATTATTACTAATATATTTGGTATCCATATTAATTTGTCTTAACTGATCACATACCCAATGCAGATGGTTTTAACGTGTCCCGACATTCCAAACATTGAACTTATCTTAACAGTAAACTATACTAATTATAAACTTACCAATCACTGAAACATGCAATAAACACAAATAATCACAAGTGCAAATATCCCAAATACATGCTTTATGTGCTCTGCTGTAACACAGACTGAAGTCTGGTGATCAGTTTCATTCATTAAGAAACGATAATAGGAGGGGGGGTAGGGGAACCGGAAATAAACAAACTCTGATTGAAATACTGCCTATGTAAATAAATACCAGAATACTGAGTTAGCTTTATTAACAGTTATCGGCTTGGGTTTATCTAATGTTGACATTATTTGCATCATGATTGGTTGACACAAGTTCCACAAAGATCAAATATTTCCGACATAATAAAATCATTACCGTGCAAAGTTAGATATTAAAAAATGGTAAAATTCTGTTAATGTCTCTCTTTATCTTAAAGTCAGTTACAGCTCTATTTCCTTTCTTTACAATGTTTCCATTTCTTTCATAGAAATAGACCCTCTCATCCTCTCACCATTAGAAAAATATGAACATGTAAAGAAATCATTAATTTAATACTAGAACACTATATTTATGTTTAATTCTCAAATTTAAACTGTCTGTCAATATTGATTACCATTTTAATAGTGGAATGACCTTTGAAAGAAATTTATCCAATTAAAAAACAGTTTCTAAAACGTGTATGCCTTTAAAGATCATGAAAACGATCTTTCTCTCAATTTCTGTAAAGATTTGAAATCTATAACCCTCTTTCTCTTCTCGTTAAGGTCGTTCTGTTGAGACTTGTTAAGTTTTGAACCAATAAACGAAACAAAAATGAATATTTCTATATCAAAAATATTCCATCAAAAGTTTAACTAACGAAAAAAGGAAAATGGTGAGGGGGGGGGAATTAATATAAATATGATAATTACGCCTAATGTTATAATTGAAAAAAGCATAAAACATTTGAAGTAAGTAATACTTTACAGCGTGTTTTTAATGCAGTATTTGAACAAGTATTTTAAATTAAAAGGAAGGTTTAGAGAGAGATGGAGCAAAATGAAGGGAGGGGGGATGTAATCCTTTATAAAAAAAGGAAACAAAATCCTAAGGGATGATATATGTAGGTTTTAAAACTTGCACAAGAATAATTTCCTTTGATGTTCAGTCTTTGGTCTTCAAAGATGATAAGTTGAGATGAAAAATATGCAGAAATATAGAAACAGGTCGCGTCGTGAGATTTAAAAAGACACAGTTCAAAAGAATGAAATATTTTGTTCACGTTTTTTCTTCATTTACATCTAATGTTTTAGGCTTTGTTACTGAAACGCAAAGATAACCGCAATGACGACAATGTTAGTTAATACTAAAAGTAATAAAATGATCACGGAATATTTTTGTAAATTAAAAAATATGCATATTAACACTTTTATGCAAATAAAATGGAGTGTTATGTCCCACTTGCAATAATATCACTTAAATTTAACAACTCATCCATCAAGCTGAGCGCCTCTAAAGCAATGAATAATTTGTTTTATGGGCCACTTAATCACGCGGGTTGGATCTACTCGATAATATGAGCTAAACGACGGGCCGTTATACAGAACGACCGTCAGATTTTTGTACAGCACAGCAATAATGGTTCATGTTTATAAATATGGGAATGTATCGTTTTTGCAATTGAAATGCTCTTTCAGGAATGTTTGTCGAGTTTAAACAAAATGGGAGGTGAGGGGTGGATATAGTAGGCAACAAATTGGATGAAATATTAGTTAACCAATAATTTATTATTCGGTTTTGTTTTGTAGGTGGATTAGCTTACATACATTGGTAGATTTATAAAACATGACGTAAATATATTTTCTTTGGGGTCTTTTCGATAACTGCCGAGATGACGAATTTTAAAAGGCAGAATTTTGCGGTGGTATATAATATTTTTTTAAACTATTTGATCCACAATCTTTGACCATTAAACTTAGAATTATGTACTAAAATAGACTATAATAAATACAATTTATCCAAGTTGAATTGCAAAATTTTAAACACAACTAATATAATTGATTGTTTTATGAAAAAAATAGATAAGGATCTGATCTAATGGAAAATGTTCATGTTTAATTCTTGACTTATTGATAAGTAAATTAGAACCCAAAATTTGTAGTCAAAATTATGTTAGCAACGAATATAGTAAAATAAAAAACAGGTAGTAGGCCTACTGTATTTTCAGAACGCAAATTTTTTAAGTTGGCGACAAAATGATAAAAACTGGATCCTCGTACTTCGTGATAACAATTTCGCAGGCTTTAAAAACTGTTGAGATGAAACTGAATTTTCCACTCCACGTAGAAATAATTTTAAAATGCAAAAACGAGAATCTTTAGCAAAATACAAATTCCGTGCACTTGCAAAACTAAGATTAGGGCGACATTTCAAGAGCTGACAGACGACAAAGATGAATAGCTACGTTAAATAAAGAAAAGAAAACACTACTCAATTTGATGAAAGTTAATGAAACGTTGGAACTTCTTATAACTGTTGTAAATGTTTTATAGAATGAAGATTATTAAGTTTATACGGTGTGACGTTTGATGTTAGAAATAACAAACATTTAAAGACTTAAACATAACACTCTTATTACAAAGGCTATTTATGCCATGGTTATCGTGAGTAAAGAAGAGAATGAAAAATAAACGCAATACAAGTCAAATATATTATAAAGATGAAAAAGTTGGAAAGAGCAATTTAAAAAAATGAGAAGCAGTTAACCCGTGTCCATCGCCAGGTTGTGATATTACAAGTCAAGGTTTTGTGTGTGATAAAGTCGTTGAGTTTATTACGGCTTCAAGAAATAAGGTTTGTACTTCGCTATAAAGATAAAGTATGTTGTTATATTTGGAGAGGGGACGAAACATCCTCGTAAAATACACAAATGATAAAAAAAAAAAATCATCGTTTCGACGACTTCATTTAGACACTTCATTTTTCAATAGTATGAAAAAATACTATTTGCAAACTATAGAATGTTAAAACATTAGCATGTTATTCTTTTGCTTAGAAGAATGTTATATCTTTGCATTGTTCAATTTGTAAACTCTAACTGACTCAAAACAGTTAGAACTATAAGAACCAATTAAATATCAAATATTCACTTTTTTTTTCTTGTTTTGTTTCGAATAAGATTTGTTAGAACGTTTTTCTTTTCAAACAGTTTTTCTAAATTTTCCTAATCTTTTTAATTTTGTATTAACATCGTAACATAATTTCTGTTATTTTTTACTTTTTAAGCCATGGTCTGGTAAAAATATCGTAAACTAACTTACTTCCTAAGGATTATTTATTTATTTATTTGTCCGAATTTTTAGACACAATAAAATTTAGTGGATTTAAAGTGAATGTCACAATGTGTTTAGTTAATGTAGTCTTATACAATAGAGACTTTAAAGCGTGTTAAAGAATAAAGTTTGTTTCATTTCTAGAAGTATTTTTTTTATTGTTTTTGAATTTGATAAACGTTTCCTTACTTTCTTATTTGTTCATCACGTGACTTCCTGTTTGTACTATGACGTGTTTCGGAGATTTATTCCAACATCAGGATCGATATCACTATTACGTGTTCGTCAAACATTTAATAAACTACACAAACACTGAAAACATATTAATTTTATAGCATGAGATGAATCCCGTATGGTGGTTTTATTGGCGCTTAAAGCCGAAGGTCCAATTGAAATATTATTGTATTCTTAAGTGTTTTGATAGCTCACAGTAGTGGTTAAGGTCACTTTCTATTGGAATGAGAATCTTAATACTCAATATTTTAAAGAAAGTAACTAATCCTAAGAATTCTGGTAGGTCACTGTAGTGGTTAAAAGGTCTCAGTGTATTTGAATTTGAATCATAATACTCAATATTTTTAAGAAAGCCACTATTCGTAGGAGTTCTGGTAGCTCACAGTAGTGGTTAAGGTCACTTTGTATTGGAATGGGAATCTTAATACTCAATATTTTTAAGAAAGCCACTATTCGTAAGAGTTCTGGTAGCTCGCAGTAGTGGTTGAAGTCACTTTGTATTGGAATGGGAATCTTAATACTCAATATTTTTAAGAAAGCCACTATTCGTAAGAGTTCTGGTAGCTCGCAGTAGTGGTTAAAGTCACTTTGTATTGGAATGGGAATCTTAATACTCAATATTTTTAAGAAAGCCACTATTCGTAAGAGTTCTGGTAGCTCGCAGTAGTGGTTAAGGTCACTTTGTATTGGAATGGGAATCTTAATACTCAATATTTTTAAGAAAGCCACTATTCGTAAGAGTTCTGGTAGCTCGCAGTAGTGGTTAAAGTCACTTTGTATTGGAATGGGAATCTTAATACTCAATATTTTTAAGAAAGCCACTATTCGTAAGATTTCAGGTAGCTCGCAGTAGTGGTTAAAGTCACTTTGTATTGGAATGGGAATCTTAATACTCAATAGTTTTAAGAAAGCCACTATTCGTAAGAGTTCTGGTAGCTCGCAGTAGTGGTTAAAGTCACTTTGTATTGGAATGGGAATCTTAATACTCAATATTTTTAAGAAAGCCACTATTCGTAAGAGTTCTGGTAGCTCGCAGTAGTGGTTAAAGTCACTTTGTATTGGAATGGGAATCTTAATACTCAATATTTTTAAGAAAGCCACTATTCGTAAGAGTTCTGGTAGCTCGCAGTAGTGGTTAAAGTCACTTTGTATTGGAATGGGAATCATTATACTCAATATTTTTAAGAAAGCAACTATTTGTAAGAGTTCTGGTAGCTCACAGTAGTGGTCAAGGTGACTTTGTATTGGAATGGGAATCATTATACTCAATATTTTTAAGAAAGCAACTATTTGTAAGAGTTCTGGTAGCTCACAGTAGTGGTCAAGGTGACTTTGTATTGGAATGGGAATCATTATACTCAATATTTTTAAGAAAGCAACTATTTGTAAGAGTTCTGGTAGCTCACAGTAGTGGTTAAGGTCACTTTGTATTGGAATGGGAATCATTATACTCAATATTTTTAAGAAAGCAACTATTTGTAAGAGTTCTGGTAGCTCGCAGTAGTGGTTAAGGTCACTTTGTATTGGAATGGGAATCATTATACTCAATATTTTTAAGAAAGCAACTATTTGTAAGAGTTCTGGTAGCTCACAGTAGTGGTCAAGGTGACTTTGTATTGGAATGGGAATCATTATACTCAATATTTTTAAGAAAGCAACTATTTGTAAGAGTTCTGGTAGCTCACAGTAGTGGTCAAGGTGACTTTGTATTGGAATGGGAATCATTATACTCAATATTTTTAAGAAAGCAACTATTTGTAAGAGTTCTGGTAGCTCGCAGTAGTGGTTAAGGTCACTTTGTATTGGAATGGGAATCTTAATACTCAATATTTTTAAGAAAGCCACTATTCGTAAGAGTTCTGGTAGCTCGCAGTAGTGGTTAAAGTCACTTTGTATTGGAATGGGAATCATTATACTCAATATTTTTAAGAAAGCAACTATTTGTAAGAGTTCTGGTAGCTCACAGTAGTGGTCAAGGTGACTTTGTATTGGAATGGGAATCATTATACTCAATATTTTTAAGAAAGCCACTATTTGTAAGAGTTCTGGTAGCTCACAGTAGTGGTCAAGGTCACTTTGTATTGGAATGGGAATCATTATACTCAATATTTTTAAGAAAGCCACTATTTGTAAGAGTTCTGATAGCTCACAGTAGTGGTTAAAGTCACTTTGTATTGGAATGGGAATCATTATACTCAATATTTTTAAGAAAGCAACTATTCGTAAGAGTTCTGGTAGCTCACAGTAGTGTATTTATTGAAGCTTCATAATTAATTACTGGTTAACCTAACCACACCTGTTCGTGGTGTGATTGCAACCAAACCTTCTACATAGACTAATCTTATTTAACTCGAGTTTGCTTCAGGAGAGTTTTGTTAGGCTAGGTATTTTCAGGATATAGTCAGTGAAAGATTGTAACTATCTTTGTTTGAATTGTAAACGGTGTTTTTTTGGAGTTTATTTAGACGCACATATGTGTACTATACTCACTCACACTTATATATTGTGTTGTTAATTAAAAAAACAATTATAATATAGATGTCTTGAAATACAGCTCATGACGTCATCAAATGTCTAAATAAATGAGCCTGTAAGTTCGTACTTCATAGTGCAAAAGTCGGTTGTGGAGGAGGGGGAGAGGGGTGAAAATTAAAAAATGTATTTGTTGATGATAAAAGTAGAATAACAGTTAAAAATATTGTATTCACTGTTAGCTGATATCTATCTAACTGAGACTATTCTGAAAGGTCTGTCGCTTATAGAAATAATTTATCGGTTGAAGTGAAGTGTCCAAAGCTTAGGTATCGATCGTGACGACATGCCGCACTCGGCGCCGTGTATACAACAATAGACAGTCTTTTGTCAACTCTTCAAGCCAATAGTGTTATGTACTAAGATACACTACAGTCTAATTAACAAATATGCAGATTATTTGAGTTTGAAGTTCCATACGGGTTGCAAATTAATAGCAAACAAAAGTGTGTCTATATGCACCTCTGGTTCTTTCAACTTCAAACTTCGTAAATGAAATAAATACAGTATCTGCAAACTATATCGTACACGATCCTACGTATAACAATATATGTTCTTCCAAAAAATCTACACATTTTCAGATTTATTGGAAATTTTTTTTTTAAATATCTGTGTGTCTGTCAACGAAAAACACAGCATTTGGTATTCACATTTATTTGATCACCTTTGTCAAATCTGAGAAATCTTGCAATTTTTAAAATTGAATGAGCTTTTTATAATAACGTTGCAAAAACATTACACAAACTATCTCACACTAATTCACAATTTAAATACTAATCAACCAAAACTATTCGTATCCAAAAATGTCAGTACGTTAGTTGTCAGTAAAAAAGTGAAATCAACCATTGACGCCATCACAGTTTCTGTAGATCTTTCTAAACAATATATATATTTATTGAAATAAAGTCTGAATTTGCTTCACTTGTGTCATAAAAAAGAATAAATATTATAATGCTAAATCAAGTTGAAATGACGGTGGTGAAATTTCGTTTTGCATACCAGTTTGGGTCGTTAATTAAATTTGATCAAAATTTGAAAGAAATGGGTTGAACCGATTTTGAGAAATGATTTCTTTTTTTTTGTATCAACCATAGCGATAACTCACAAACAGATATTTTTAAAGGAATGGTGACCAGTATGTTTTATTCCTGTACTCGAAGGGTAAATTTGAGAAAGATTTGATTAAAATTGTTATAACCCATTTTGAGAAAATCGGCTTTTTGTGCTTTCATCTAATGGTAGATAGGCTACGCCCGAATAGTGAGTTATTAACAAAATGGACCCCCCTCTACACCGAGATTTAGTCAAAATATGACCACATGCCAAATTGGAATAAGAACTGCCCACTCATTTAGGTTGTAGACTACACAGAGGACAGACGCTAGACAGACAGACATAACTTAACTTAACCTAACCTAACCTAACCTAACCTTATCTAACCTAATAAAACCTAACTTAACCTAACCTAACCTAATCTAACTAAAACTCCTTTTTTTTTTGACTCAGCGGACCTTAAAACTGATATTTCCGCGAATAACTGAACACCGATTTTAACCCATCAGATATCTTCTTTCTATATCACGTCTATTAAGAAAGTAGCTTATATGATCAAAATGTTAATGTTGGTTTTCAATAACTTAAAGACGTAATTTTAGCTCCTACGTTCTCAAACAAATAGAATTGATTATAATCCTTTTTAACATTCCCAATCGGGAGTTACTATGAAAGCTAAACTGTTGTAATCAACACTATCTAATTTAGTTCTTCAAACTGAAAATCAATAACGAATTCTGTTAAAAATAAGTTCATTACTGGAACCAAAAAAGCCAAATTTTACGTATGGCTAAATACTTCGATTTTGTCAACTCAAAAAAGAAATAATATTTGTATTCACAATGTTACTAAAATTACAGGGAAATTTCTTCAATCAACCTTTGTTTACATGGGGTTTGTGTATATTTGACAATTCTAAAAAATGTCAAATTTAATTTATTTGTAACTGTTATTCGATAAATATATCATATGAAGTGAATGAAAATATCATGTAACAATTATGGTTAAAATTTGAAGCGACATATTTAATAGTTCTTATGGAATAAACATTTTTAATAAAAAGAATATAATATAAAACAAAATAAATTATAAATTAAACTACTAGCATAGTATGTTTACAAAGGTTTTATAAAATAAATGATGTAACTCTATGCAGAGTTCACATCTTTATTTTCCTTATCTTGTTTATATTGAAGCATATTGTGTATCGTTCTCAGGCTCACTATAATGAATAGGGGCTTGGCAATCCCGAGGGACCCAACTGGATATACATTTTTCATATAGTTTTGTATTACACCCACTCTTTCGTTTTTCCTATCATGTCTCTTTTGACCAACTCTTGTTCTTTTCCCACCCTGACGCTAATAGAGTATTCGTGGGCTTTGAGACTTTGTTTTATGTTCTTTTCTATCTATACAGAGGTGATGACCTTATAAAAAACAAGATGAAAAAATATGTAGCCTATAGAAAGGAATGACATTTTTTAATTTTCATAAGGAAAATAAGTTATATTAGGGAAATAAAATGTCCCTCTAAAGCAATATTATCTTTTAGAAACAAATGTATATATATACACACACACACACACACACACAGTTATAGCATTATATACAAAATCGCATTAGAATAATGAATTGTATAAAATTGAAAATGATAACATTCGTTGTAATACGGTATCTACAATAACAACCTCTTTGCTTTCTTTCTTCGATACGGTCTTTGATTGTCAGAAATGTTTTCGGCTCTAAATTAAGGGATGTTAGTGAAATGTTTACAACATCGAAGGGGAGAGGTAGTCCGTCCAATGGATCTAATTACATGTCAGTAGACATAATTCATTGTGTCGATACCTTATAGCTCGTTACGTTACTGCTGATCTAATTGGCAACATCGCATCGCCAGGGTGCGGGGTTGCCATGTGATTACTCTTCTTGAAATAGTTCCATTGGGAGTCATCAGATCGCGGTTTGTCTTCACCTACAGTACTTTAATCTCTAACTGGCATCACGTCACAAAATTCCTTTACTTTTAGTTTCATGATAAAGTTCAACTTTGTTAGAAATTGTATTTTAAAAATTAGAACTGTTTATATTTTGTTATCCAAGTTGTCTATTACAATGTTGTGGTTGTTTTATCGGCAAACAATCTCTCGGTCATCCTCATCTTTAAAAAAGTAAGAAAATAAACCATTAACCCTCGAAAAATCAAAGTGTGTATCATTTTTATTAAGGAGAATATTTTAGTGCTGTAAAGAGGGTCCTTTGATTGTTATGCTTGACTACAACGATTCAAAAGTGTTTATAAATTAATAATGTCACTATATTTTGAATTTTGTTTACGAATAATGAATAGCAATATAAAATGAAGATAAAATACAATATAATGAGTGTAAAATTAGTCTTGTTACACCTGCTTAACTAAAATTTAAACCCCTTGAGCCATCTACGGGAAACTTTCATCGTATTGCTGGAAATATATGTGAAGAAGCCGCCGGCTGGATGCTCAGGAGTAAGGGAGGCCTGTGCGCATGCGCCGCCAGCGACAGCAGCTTCAGTCTAGTGGGAGTGCTTAGTGTGTGCGGTCTGTATCAATCTTTCCAAAAACATTTGAATTGTTTATCTGTTTGAAGTATTATCCATTGTTGTTAATATTATGGAAGAGCAGCCTAGTTGTTCTACGGCTAATAAAAAGTCGAAAAGACCTGTAGTTCATAGTTTAAAAAAAATTGAAGTCAATGTCTAATCGGTCTAATGTAAGCAAGCAGGATAGTAGCGAACTGACAGCTGTACCCTTCCGTACCTCACCAACTGACCCACTCCTCTACATGTGCAGCCGCTTCTTCACATTTATTTCCTAATGTATCTATTATAGTATTTTTCTTGACTTTGTATGGCAGTCTTTAAATGATAACCCTTATCTTGTGGTATATCACTGGAAATGTCTATTTAAAAGTAACAAAATGATACTTAGAAAAAGCCTCTAAGAAATTCCCAACCAAAATTATAACTGAAATGTCAAAACTATACATTTTTAAGTTAGAAGAATTTGGTATCTTACCCGTTTTATTGTAATTTTTTTTTGAATTGTTGATCTAGAGTGGTTTGGCAGTAAGCTAGCAGCATTCAAAATTGATTCCATCGGAATGTATTGAGCAGTTTTTGAAAACTCTATGTTGTAGCTAGCAGACATCATTTATCTTCGTTTGATAAATATGGTTTTTCTGATGACTCCAAGAGAATTATGTGAGTGGATTACGGTTAGGAGACTTCGCTGGTCATTCCACAGCGCCCCTTCTCCCTGTCCATATCTTGAGAAAACATTGTCCAGATAGTGTTGTATTTGACAGCCATAGTAAGATGCTGCTTCATCTTGTTATAACCAAATGTTTGCTGTCCCCTCTCTAAACATATCTTGGATTGCAGGCATGATCTGATTGACAAGTATCCCTAAATATTTTTCAGAATTCAAAATTCCCTCAATTATAAATGGTCCGACCAACTGGTTATCAATCAATCTTGCCCACACATTTACTTTTGAAGAGGATTGTGTATGATCCTCGATATACTAATGTGGATTTTTATCTGTCCAGGAACTACAATTAATTGTGCTTATTCAGGATACCTTTGTCATGAACGTAGCCTTGTCACTAAAAAAGGTTCCATTTAGTAAACTTTTATTTAGTAAAATTCTGCGTCTAGCTTACCCATCGTTAAAATTCAACCCTACTGTCAAGTCAGCTTCACTAAGCTCTTGCACTAGATGAATTTTAAAATGTTTGAACATATTACCTTGAATTAGATTTCTTACAGTAGCACGGCTGATGTGCTTCAAAGAAGATCTTCGAGTTGATAAGTGTGAATGTTTGATGAACGACCGCAACATCCAATGACTTTTCTTTCACGGATATCCCTGCCTTTGGTTTGTTTTGTACGCTATATGCCTCATTGAACCGTTGGACTATTCTGGCCACCGGGCACTTCAATATTGGGTTAATGCGGTTTGGAGACTCATCATTAAATAAGTTTAAAACCTCACTATATGATCTCTACAACCTTTCATCATCAAAGCAGTTTTACTTTCAAACTCAGAAACTTCTATATTAAATGAAAAGTGAAGTTTGTAGCAAAATTTTTAAAATAGCAGCCTAAGTGATGAACAACTAATATAGGCTATAATTGATTGAGAGAAAGAGAAGTTCAAAAGTTGATATTTTAGAACTTGGTAGATATACGTACATTAGGAATACCGATAGGCCTACCAAAACATAGGATTCAGTTTGATGATAAAATAACAAAAAATTAAGAATGTAATATACTATTTTCCTTTTTTGTTGTTCTTAAAAATAGCAGGGTACAAATGTAGAAAGCTGATAATTTTAAATTAGACTTTTCCTCTGGAACCTCTTCCCTCATCCGACCAAGTATCTAGACGAATTCTGAAGATATTACGAAACAATATACACGTTTTGGCTTGTAATTTTGGTTGAGGACGTCTTTAGAGACCCTTAACTATGATTCATTATGTTTATTTTAAATAGACCTTTGCAATGATATATCACAAGATAAGGGTTGCTACTAACAATGGATAAATAAATAAAGTTTATCTATAAATAAAGCCCCCCTCAGCTATACTAAAAAACGGGTCACAATTTTTAAACACCACAAAATGTCAAGAAAACAATCATAGTAGGATGGAGGTTTTCCGTTGATGTCTCAAGGAGTTTAAATTTTAGCCAGGTGTATGGAGATTTATATAATATGTATATAAACAAATGTTAGTATTAGTTGATGGACTCAGTTACAATTTTAACATCCTCATCGGCTCACTGTAGTATGTAAAGACGTGACAACCCTGGGGGTCCAGGTTGGATTGCTCATGTAGACTTGGGTTAGAGTCCTATATTTCATCTTTCCTGTCTCTTTTTACCAACTCTTGTTCTCTTCCGACTGACGTTATATGAGTATTCGAGGTCTTTATTTTACTCTTTCCACCTCATTTTTTTTAAGGCGATGATAATCAAGAGATTTTCGCCTTTAAACAACAAGGATAAAAAAATTTACTGAAAGCTGTAACTATGATGTCACTATTAATACAATAAAATTCACAAATAATTAACTAACACGATTATTTGATTTCATACATTATTGTAAACAAACTTAAATGTTTAATAGGCTAATAGAACTTTTGATAGGTTAGGTTTAATGTTGCTTTATAAAATTCGTTAATAATAGTAACTAGTGACAGATTGTCAAATCAAATATATACTTAATAAATGTACAAATTGAATTTATTTTGACTTCATTACTTGTAATTAACAGAAACTTATAAAAGTGGTAAAACATTAAAAATATAAAAGAAAAGGATAAGGAAAGTTTAAATCTAACTATATTATTCGTAACAAAATAGCAAATAAATTTCTTCAATCTTTGGTTTGTTTTGTGGAAGGAATAATCGAATATATTTTTAGGGTCTATTATAAGAAATAATGACGTATTTCTTGTTTTAACGTTTGTGATTTATTGCAAAATTACTCTAAATTTTCACGCAAAATTATAAATATTTGGTCTACATTCTATTATTTATTGAACATGATAAATCTCCAAAGGAAATATATTTACAGTGCGGATAGAACGTAAATCCTTTGCTGTTGTTTTTATCCTTTGTAATTGTCAAATGCAGGTCAACCAGGTTTGCCAACGATTCCAAAGTCGTGATTTATGTTTGAATTTATTTAATATTTCCTTAAAGCAAACTGCAACGATCGTTCTAACTGATAATGCACTTTATTTCACCTCATTCGTTCCTCCCACATCGTGGGATAGACCCGGATTTCTTTCTGTCGTTCCTTATCTCTATTTTCCGAAATGATTGAGTGCAGAGTAGCAGGGGGTACACTTGAACCTCCTTCAACCCTTACATACTTTCATTTTTATGATGGCATTGAAATTGAAATCATAAAAGTGTTTACAACTTGTTTTGATTTAACGTTTTGTCTCAAGAAGTGTTAAAACTCGTTCGTTTCGCTCCATAAATTTTAATGTATTTTTTAAAAGATGATTAATGAAGTATATTGTTTATTATCTTCAACAGAAAACTTTTACCTTTACGTTAGAAAAAAACAGTAACGTTTTTATCACACTTCATTTTTCTTTATAAGATTACAAACTTATTAGTTGGAAGTTTTAAAGTCCCCCCCCCCTTTAGTTGAAGAGCTAAAATTGTATTTTTAACAGATGTGATTTTATCGCCAGTAGGATCCGGGTTTAATTCTTCTAAGTTCAAAACCCGTGTTCTTCTTTAACTAGCATAAAATACTAGTTATCTATTTATACCCACGTAGCAAGACAAATATAACCGTATATAACATGTATTAATAGCAAAACTATCATTACTTACACCTTATGAAGTAATTTTAATATTTAAACTTTACGTGTGTTATAAATCAAATGGTGTTTTAACAGGTTATAAATTAGTTTTAGTCTTTTTTAACTTAAAGTCCGCTTAGAGCAGCTTTAAGTGGCAATTTCTAACTATAGATCGAAATGTTGCTATAGATTTGTTTTCTGTTTAAATTTGTAGATAAAATTGTGTCATTATTTGCGATGTATTCATTGGATGTAGATTTGCTATTTTATGGTCGAATAATTACTATTGTATTCGTGCATGGCTCTGAGGTCTAAGCCTGTAAGGCTACGTGCCTAATTAAGCCTCTTTGACTTTTCTAAAGCTTTCGATACAGCTTCTTCTAGCTCCAGAACCCTAATAGGCTTTAATATAAGCTGTATGCATCGGTAAAATAATTCTGTGGTACTTGGAACATTAGTTGATTTGTCATTTTTACTTAAAGAACAGACTGCAATTTTTGAAATTGTAATCATAATTATTGACTAACAGATAATTTGAAGTTAAATGTATTTAATTTGTAGCCATCTAACTGACGATATGAATACTTCAACTTCTGGATATTTTGTAATTACTGTGAAATTATAAGAGGTGTGTCTATTAAATGACGTCATTTTACAATAAATTACCTTTATTTATAAGTAACAATAATAATGTTTGACCCCGTAAATATAATCCCCATTTGCACTTAAACACGGATGCAGTTTAGATTCAAACTGGTAGAAACTGTAGGCCTACAGTCGATCAGTTCAATCATCTGTTTTAAACACATCGACAGTTTATCTTAACGTGACTCAAAAAAACTTCCAAATGATTGGAAATTTTTCCTTTAGGAATTTTAGTATAGAGAAAACAAAGAGTCACATGATGCCGACTCCGTCGAATATGGAGGATGTAGTAGTGTGGTTTTCGGTCAAAAACTGCCTCATAGAAAATATTGCATTAAAAGGCACATTGTCTTGTCCTTACAAAGAACACGTGAAGAACATTTAAACACAGATCTGGACTTTTTTCTAACACTTCGTTTAGCTTTCTTAAAATTCCTTACAACAGTACTGGTTTTACCGTAGTGCCCTCTGGAATTCATTCTTACAAAATTACGCTTTTGAAATAAAATATTCAAGGAACAAGGTTTTAATTTGTCCTTATGAAGACTGTGTGTTCCAGTGTATTGCACGTCCTTAGTCTCGGAATTACACTGAAAGATTCAGCCTTCAATACAAGTTTTGAAAAAAAGTCGACTTTGGGATAAAATTACTGCAACATTTCTTGCGCTCTTTCTTCAACACTATGGACCATATTGGCACTATCTTTTTTAATCTTGAGATCCCCACGCAAAATTTTACGCGTAATGCCTTTGTCAATGTTTTCGACTTCAGCTGTTATTCGGAGATTTAGTTTGCGTTCTTCTCGAACAATCTAACCAATTTGTTGTAGTGGAAGAGGAAGGTCGTCCAGGGAGATCATCTTCGATGCTCTGCGGTCCTTCACTGAATCTATGTAACATTCAAAAATACATGCTCGAGAATCTCCCCGTAAGCCTTGATAAATATTTGAAAATATTCCGTTGGTGATTTGTTCATTTTTACTAAACATTTAAAACCGACATGTTGCTCAACTTTCAATCTTAGCATTGTTTAGGGAAACAACAGAAAACACAACTATTCTAACTAAAGTGACAATGTGGATGTTTATCGTGTAGGTTCAGACTCATCCAAGTTCTTTGCTATAGAGCTCACAATTAGTTCAAACTACTTTTTTAAGAGGTAGAAACACAGCCACATTAATTTACAGACACACCTCATAAATGTGCATAAGATAAAAATTATATAACGCTATGAGTAACTTACTGTATTGATTTTTTAAAGCTCAATTCAGTACCTCGCTTGAATTCGTCAAAACAATTTTTAGTCATACAGCCTTGTTCTGAATACTAAAACTTAAACATATTTTTCGTCATACTGCTTCAAAAACAGTTGTTTTCAATACATGCATTGAGGTGCTAAAGTTGTTCTCTTTAGTCCTAGGACCTAAAAACATAGACATCAGCTGAGGTCGAGGTCATCAGATGTTACTTCGTTTATACGAATTAATTAACTGTAATGAATCTATATAAAAAAAAACAATACTTTAGATTGTAAATAACCGATAAAACAGCTGTTACCATCGATTTGAAGGTAAATAGGTTATAACATTTTAGTTTTTTGAAATTGTTTGCAGTATAATGAAAAATATAGTTCTTCACTTGGACCAAAAGGCTTTTCGATCCTCGCTCATTTTCCGGCCTCGGCTTCTCCTTGGCCGTTAAACTTGAGTTTGTATTGAAAAGCTTCACGTTTGCTCCTAGTGAGGAAATATACTATTTATGACATATACAAATATTTTGTGATTGTCATTTTGTCTCACAATAGTACCTTTGTCTGTCCTTCACGATTGGAGTCGTTAAAGTTTTTGTACACTTTGAACCCTGTACATTCAAGAAACTTAAAAATAATTTTTAAACTTTAGATTAAGCAAAAATATCGTGTTATTGGAATATATATTAAGTTTCTCCTACTTTAATTTCTTAAAATATATTCTCTGTAATAAAAGTATGCCTCCTTACACGAGCACCAAGGAGATTTCTTACTTCATTAATTGGTCAAATTAAGAGTTAATTTAAAAGTAGGAAAATTTTTTGTTTGAGGTAATGAATTTGGCTTATCCTTTTATATAAGCGTTGTCCGGGGTATTATTTTTGCAATAATCAAGCTTAAGAGTTTCTAACTTCAAAAGAAAACAGAACTGATTACATTTGTTTTCTTTGTTGTTTGCTACTTCTTTTTTGTTTATGTAGTTCATAGGTTGGTAAAAAGGAAGCAATAAACTAAAGTCAGGTAACCATCGTGTCTGATTCATGCACTTTCTTTAATTAAACTTAAAGCCGAGCCTTCTGATAACACTCCCCCCGCGCCTGCGCTCTGATTATAAGTCCAGGAAAAGCTAATTTCCTACTTCTCCGTCCCTCGTCCCCAGTGTAAGCAGCCATTCTTTTATTATACTACCGTGTCTTCAATCCTGACATGTTAAAGTATATTCATAACTTTTTGAAAACATAATTTTTATACATTTAAAATGTGTACATTTTAAACATATTTTGTTAAAAGAATGACTGTAAAAATACAGTATTTTAAAAATTAGTTGTATTATATACATCTTGAAAAAAATATAATAAATGTGACTGAAATACTATTGCGCTAAATTGACAGTTAGTGAAACCCAATAATAAAGACGCGTTACCAACAGTTTGACACTAAATAAAGATATATTGTAATAGTTTTCGTTTAAAAATGGTTTACATTTGATCACATTGCGAAAAAAGCATAAAATAATTTCGGCCGGGTTTTGATTTCAAACACTCATACGTGCGACGTTTCAATGGTTAGGTCAACTTTATCCAGTGTTACATCATCATCTTTATCTTTGTTAGTCATTGAAACATCGTCCATGTAAAAATAATATATTTATTTGAGTACAAATTTCTGCCAATCCTTTCACTTTCGTGTTTCTGAGTTCCTCCATCTTCGAGCCCTACTTTACTACTCTATTCGTTCGTTGAGGACACGGTTATATATACAGCTTTGCCACGCTCCATACCACCAGACTCCGCTTGCTACGAATCTCCGCCTCCCGTGTTATTTACCCTCTAAGGTCGAGGAACGAGTCGACAAATATAAATAATAAGAAATTGCTAGAATTGTATTCAAATTAATCATGTAGATCCTAGCAGATATAATTATTGTATATATTCAACTAAAAATATTCTCAACATTGGTAAACATTTTTTCATTAAACCGTTTAATAGGGTCGGAATATTTGCGGTACTATTGCGTTCATTCTAGTGACTATAATTTTGTAACCCTCAAATCAAGTTCAAATTGCATATTTGTAAAGGCAAGAAGCAAGTCATTTAGAGTAAAGTGACTTTTGGAAATAACTCTCACACGAGTAAATTGAGAAACAATATAGTAAACCCGTGTTATTTATAACAAAATACTGTCAAAGGAAATTATTTATCATCACAATGACTACAGTTGTTTATTTGAGTGTTTTGTACTGAATAATTTACAACAACAAAAAAAAAACACTATCAGGTTAGTTTCCAAAAATGTCTTTTCTTTACAGTTTGGGGCATGCGCCTCGGTAAGGTAACTCAATGCCATGAAAAGTTAAAAGTGTCAAATCCGCCTGCCTAGGAGTTTAGGCGAACGGGAAGTAAGTGACTTCTAAAAATAACATTACTGGAAGAGCTTTGTCAACACCTTTGTATGTCAGTCTAGTTAAACCTGTCCCGTTGCTATGGGCAAGTTTTAAAATTCAGAGCTTGATCATACGCATTAGGCCCCATAAGCTGAAATCAACTAAACTGTTTTTTTTTATTCAGCGAAGGAATTCTGCTGAATCAATGGTAGCGTTTCTAAATTTATCGCCGAAGTCAACGCTATTCCAGCACTTCAAGCAGCTTTTTACGTCGATGGATTACCGTTGGAAGGCCGAACTTGCAAAAAGAGGGCGGGAATCCGGACTTTTCGTCTCCTTATGAATGTAAGAATGGGTTATATCTGGTCTTCGTAATTTAGGATGATTTAAAAATATTACAAATACATTTCACTAAGGTGTTCTAAGAATATGTAATTTTAAACGTTACAATAAGATTAAAATAAATGCAAAAACAACATCGGGTTCATATTGTAGTTCAGCGGATTTCATTGTAATCATACAATTAACGTATTAGTTTCATGTAGAAACAAAAATTGTGTATATACGTAAATACTTATAAGAACAAATCTACTTATATATAACTATGTAAAAGAAATACAAATCTTATTATTTCTACTACTACAAGTATATATAGTTATGAAATTGGGCCAAATCATGATTAACCTAACCAAACACGTTTATGTAGTTTCACAGCAGTGCGTTTCTAAATTCAACACTCGACAGTTGTCCAGAGGTTCACAATAGTGAGTACAGCCTTGGCTACCCCCAAGGAACCTAGCTGGATCTCCTACTTTTTCCTGTACAGTAGTCTTCTGTTAGATCCCTCTTTTTCATATTTCCAATAAAGTCTCTTTTGACCAACTCTTGTTTCTTCCGACCCTGACGCTATTAAAATATTCCAGGGGTAAGAATCTTTATTTTATGTTCTTTTTCTTCTTTTTTAAAATAAAAAATCTAGGTTTTGAAGATTTTTGAAGATACGTTTATGGGGGGGGGGGTTAAATAATAATAGAAAAATCATAAATTCGGAACAATTGTTTCAGGTTAGTGGTTTCAAATATTTGTCTGATTTTCACATTTGTTACAAGTGTATTTGAACAAGATGGTTAATAAGAACAACCGTAAATTCGCTTGTTGGTTTTGTAAATGTGATGTGTTGCTTTCCATTTCAACTCTAATTGTTCCATTTTTTATGAAAGCATTTAATTTGCACCTTTTGGTGCCACGGTGACGATCTATCGTCACCATTTTTTCGTGCTAGAAGTGCCACGGTGACGATCCATCGCCACTGCGTATTTCGTAGTTAAATTAATTTATTTGTAATCTGCTATATAGTATTTCGGTGTTTTAAAATACTTTGTGGTATATCCAGTGATATTCAGTGGTGGAAAAAATTTTGTTTTAGCTAACTAAACAGATGACAACAATTACAGATGCACAAAATCAGCTGTTGTCATTTTCACTTGCAGGTTAGAAGTGTACTGATATTATTGTGTGTTGATATTATTATCTCGCTACAGCCATCAGTTTTTTTGAAGTTTGTTGTTCGTGTTATTTTATTATTTGTTTGTTGAAGGTTATTATTTTAGTTATTACAAGTTTAAAGTAGTATTTTGGATAATATATTGCTTTGAAATGGCGGAAGAAAATCTAAGAGGTAGCGAAGTAGACAGATTACTTTAAGGTTATTCAGACGATGACTCTTTAGCCTCTGAAGATGATTTGTTACATTTATTTGGGGATGACAGTGATCTAGACCCGTTATATCAACCAGAAAGTGATAGTGACAATCAGTTTAGTGATAGTGATATTGATTTAAACTTAGATCAACCTAGTACATCAGGTAAACAAAATAGGCCTAGGTTTGGTTGGGATAGGTTAGTTCTGAGATAAAAGTTTTTTGTTTGAGTTTGGTTTTCAACCAAATAATTTAAAAATTTGGTCACTTATAGAAAACAGTATATAGATAGAAAATAGCACACTTCCCACTTCTAAATTATCTTAAATTTGGTTTTTAATACATAATTTTTTTTTTTACATATAGAATCCAACTTATTTACAAATATAATTGTAGCCTAGGTAACACTGAACATTTTGACACTAAATTTGTTAAGATATCTTGTATACAATTTAATCTGTGTCGTTTATAACAAAGTTCTCTAAAAAACCATTTATATCTGTGGCATTTTTGGGTGAGTCTGTGCATTTAAGATGTGTTACCGAATTTTCCAGTTATGAAAATTTTCTTGTGGCACTCAAAGGGACTTGAGACATATATAAAAAAAAATTAATAAAATCAAAAGATACTTTGTGTGTGTCGATTTTTACTGAATGACAAGGTTTTCATAATTGCAAAATGGTATTTTCGTTTTTTTAAATAAAGAATGATATATAGACACGAGATTTGAGCTCATTAACATCTTTGTATTATAATAATCACCAACATTTTAAAGAACTTAAAAGAAGTAGATTCAGAGTGAGAACTGGAAATTACCGTCGTTCACTACAGAATGTACTCTCAGTAGATGTTTATTTAGGTTTAATAGCATTGTTATTGCCAATTTATCTCTCAGATATTATAAATTCAAACTGAAAATAGTAGTTTGCTTAATGACATTTACTAAGCGATTAAGCCAAATTCCGAAGAAAAGTGATAAGCATTTAAATAAAGTAGATTCCCTATTAACTTTCTCAGTCTCACTATTTCCCTCTCTCTCTTCCTAAACTTTTCTGTCTCGCTCTTATTCAAATTAGTACGCAGTTTAGGAATCTCAGGTGGTACTTAAGTTTCTTACGAAACCGTGTGCTTAGCAACTTGTTTATAAATTCCCCCCTTACTAAGTAAATAAAATTATTCTAGTTTTTCAGGAATAAAACTTTGACCAATTTAAAAAGTCGTATTTTCTTAAGGGAAATTGTATACTCTTAATATTTATTTTTGTGTATAAAATAACGTATTAGTTGAATTAAAAACAAGGTTTATTCAAAATATAAATTTTTATTTAACGTTGTAAAGATAGTATTGGAATGGTACGAATATTTAGATATGGGTGTTTAATTATTCGCAACGCGTTTAGATACTGGACATACATTTTGTCTCGCATTAACATAGAACACCTATTCCAATTGACTAAGTTTTAGCTAGATGTAGAATGGGCGTAACATAAGAAATGATTAGATTTCGAAGAAAATCATAAAAAGTCAGGAACTGGTAGTCTAAATGGTTGAAGTTTAATTTACACTCTGAGAAGGGAGGAAAAGTTGTCTGACAAAATTACTCTCTACATGTCCCCCAAAACCAAAATTATTAGCAATCTTATTAATTTGATTATTGATACATTTTCATAAAGACAAATTACATTTATGTTTTTATAAATGAGGAGATCATTTTGACGTTTTTATGCAAGAAATTGGAGAATTATGTTCTTAACACATCAGCTATTCTTTCTTTTGTATTTTAATAACTTATAGGGTTTTAAACAAATTTGTAGTTATTGTTATAACAAACAAACTAACATGGCAATTTTGTTTCGGCCTTTAATTTTTTATATGCTAATTTCCACCGACACTTTTTATTACAAAAATATGTACTCAACATCAAAGAGTGGTCGAAATACGAGTGAAAAATTTAGAAAGTATCTTAAATAGTATAAGATTATATTTAAATATTCAAACTAGACTTATTTTGAAGTGTTTAAAATTATTTCCTTGATTACAAATTAAATAAGAGTGGCTATTGGTAGTATATTGGGGTTGCTAAAGAAAAGTCAGCATTCATGATTATCATTGACAACTACATACAAAATTTGACTTTCTCTCTTCATATATAAAAATAATGTGACGTTTGAGTCACCCATATTGAGATTTTATGGGAACTATCAGGTTAAGGTCTACCTAAGGTAGAGAAATTGTTTTTTACAAAATGTCTGGCTAACTCCATGCATGCGCGTTAATTGATGTTTTTTAAAAAAATCGAAATTATGGGAAATTATCATAAAGCAAAAATATAAACAGCATATGGTTGTTCTACTGAATGAAGAGCAAATTTACCCATCTATGGCCATAGTCCACGTGCTACATTTAGAAACACTGGCAAAAATAAAATATAAAAAATAATACATAAATATAGTCATTGTTATTTGACCAACATAGTAATAATAACAATAATAAACATATTATGTTTATTATAACGTCAAGAAATTCATAATAACATGAAACATACATGAAATTAACAGACATAAATAATATGATGAATACAATATTACTATCACAAATATAAATTACACTAACTAGTAGTAGGCCTAAATACTATTATTACAAATAATAATAACAATTGTAAAAACATAAATTAAATTTTTAATTACCGGTAAGTTTATTTTTTAAGCCAACTTTTTAAGAATTACTCAGCAGTATTGCTTTTACTTGAGATATGTTAAAGTAATGTGTATGTTATTCCTTCTTCAAAAATGCAAATTTTGATAATCGTAGGAGAATCAGTTTTTAGAAATACGACCAATAACGTCGGAGTTTAAATATCTTTTATGGAGTAATTTTATTGAGAATAAAGAATGATAAAAAAAAAAAAAAATCTATCAGTTTCTTTTAAGACAAGTTGAGAGATAATCTTAAATTCGATTTATAAAAAATCAACTTCTTACAGAAACCTTTAAAGTTTGAAATTTTTGTTTTAAATATATGTAATTAACCGTACACTATGTAGGCTACATATTTGTAGAGATTATGTGTATAATATAGGTTTTTCAACTCAACGGCATCTAACATATACTTTCGTGGTAAATTAATATTTTGTTCACTATACCAATATTTTATATTCAGAAAATCAAATATTTGTAATAAATTGGTACTATTACAAATTCACGTAACATATTTAGTAGATTAACTAATGCGGATAATTAAAAATTAGTTAGTGAAGATATTAAAAAACAACGTGGTTATCGGAAAGTCTCTACTGAGAAGGAAACAAATTCTAAGCTCCTGAGGTTTTCGTACTCATTTTATAAAAAAGAGGGTTGGATTAAAAACTTTAAAGTGTAGATTAAAAGAGTCTGCTCTAATGTTACAAAACGCGCACCGAGTTTTAAAAGAAACCAAACCACAAAACGATGGGCTTTAATACAAAAAAGTACATTTTCTTAGTATTTTTTGTTGTATATGCCGTATTCGATATCGTGATTGTAGATCTCCATTGGTAGCAGTATATAAATACTACGAAACATGTTTCAAAGAATCTTTTCATAAACATTTTACTTTAACCTTCTCGTTACTTACGGGTGTATGGTTTTGGTTTTTCTTTGATCAAAACATGTTTGATTCCAATCAAAACAATTTGTAACAAAAACACCGAAAGTTAAATTCGCTATTTTTTGTAAAACCAATATTTTTAATAATATAAGCTTCAATTTATAAAGATTTTTAATTAACGTTTCGCACTATGAAAGTTATGTTGTTGTTATTATTATTGTAACAAAAATTCATATCCAGAAGTTATCAGTTAAAAAGTAAAACTTACCATAACCGTAAAGAATGTTTTTTTCAGAAATCATAGTGTAAATGCTATTATATAAAAATGGTCGTTTCTTTATAATATTGTTACATTCAATACAATAATAAGAGATGACGAATGAAATAGAGAATGAGTGGCTGTTTTGTATCCCTAGCTTAAATTATTCTGATCACTTTGTAAAATAATAATTAACACAACTTCCTTACTTTGTCTTAGAAAGTCTCTAGCGTATAATAATCTAGTGTTTCAGTTTTTAGAAAATATCTATGCCAGTATGTAGAAGGGTGATTTACCGATATTTTGCAAGTTTTTAATAATTATTATTATATAATGTCAATGATGTTCAAAAAAGTATCTTAATTTCAGAGTTCTATTCATTTTCAATTTTCTGCAACCAAATCTTAAATTTTAAATACATCTAATTCAGTTCTTCGTAATGTAAAGTGCAATCAAAAACCTTATATATATATATATATATATATATAAATACTTAGGCTATATATTTAAATACTATGATACACATAAATGTAAATACTATGTATATCTTAATTGACTATTTTACTTGTTTTTACAAAACAACTATTAAATATTTGAATATCAAATATTAACATACTACTTTTGAAAAACATATTTGCAAGATGTTATTTTATAACATACCACACATAAAAAACTTTAGATTTATTGCAGTCAAATATAGTAACGTCTCAATACGTTCATTTGGTTGTCTGATCCAACACACGTCTGACTGTACGACAATATGATCCACATGCCTGGCGTTTATATTTGATTTATTCCACTCTTTGTTTCCAGAAATAAAAGGAAAAGCCCTTTTCCATCTGAAGTCAGACATCTGTACTGATCTGACGTGATGGGTCATTCAAAATGTTTGTAGAAATAAATTCATAAAATATACTCTTGACATAAATTAACATAATAATTACATTGATTTTATATATCTATTAAAATAAGGAAGAGATAATTATTTCTTCAAGGAGGTTAAAATATTTATTTAAGCAGTTTCTTATTGACTAACTACATAGACACTGTAGACATTTTATGAACATATTTTTTCTCTAAGCTCCTTTCTTGTTTTGGAGCTTTATTTTCTTAAGCTCCTAAAACCAATAACGGTCCAAAAACCAAGGTTAGAAAAATTAAAAATCCAAACTAACTTCACTATCAAGTTTATAAAATTATAACCTAACAATTAATTGGCAAGACGCTAGAGAGAAATAAGGAACTTAATTTTTACTGAAATCACATGTAGAGAGGAAGAAATACTATTACAGCCAATGTAACATAAGTTTTAAGTATAGAAATTGATTTGGTTAAATCGAAAAATCGACGAGTATAGAGGTGTTTATTATATTTTAAACTATTTATACCTAATGTTATTACACTTTAAATTGAAACAGAAAAAATTGAATAGTTAGTGACTTCATTGAAACTAATTTAAAAGCTCTTTAATAATTATATCACGTGCAGCAGTTGCTAGCACAGAAGGTATATTACCAAACTTTAGCAACACCAAACTTTTATTATTATTAATTAATGGATATGTTTTAACGTTTATGGAGAAAATGCGATTCGATCTTTGATGAAAAAATTTTTTTTTTCGTCATACTGCTTCAAAAACAATTGTTTTCAATACATGCATTGAGATGCTAAAGTTGTTATTTTTAGTTCTAGGACCTAAAAACATCAGCTGAGGTCGAGGTCATCAGCTGTTACTTCTTTCATACGAATTAATTAACGATTCCGAAGCATCTAAAATAACAACTGATACTCTCGATTGTAAATAACAGTTAAAACAGCTGTTACCATCGATTTGAACGTAAATAGGTTATAACATTTTATTTTTTTGAAGTTGTTTTTTTTATATTGTTTGCAGTATAATCAAAAATATAGTTCATCACTAGGACCAAAAGAAGCTTTTCAATCGTCGCTGATTTTCCGATCTCGGCCGACTTGAGCTTGTATCGAAAAATTTCACTTTTGATCCTTGTGATGAAATATACTATTAGACGCTCTGAACTCAAGATTTATCATTATATAAATGACAAATGAGACTGAGAGGATAGAACTAATTAAAGTAAATATTATACAATGATTTTCACAAACGCGTTTCAGCATCGGTGTCACCATTTTTAGTTGCTACAAAAAAAATGTATCATTGAAGTGTGATAGATATACTTTGGAGTAAACTAATAAATAACGTTTCTTGTAAAAATTGGCGCTGTTCATGTTTGAAGTAAGTATGACACTTTGTTAGTTACTGTTTCCACGTCTTAATGACATCATCAGGAACAACATAACATCAACTATATTAATTTATAAATTTGGAGTAACCTTAAAGTTATATTTCTCAATTAAAATGTTTATCGAGAATAAATAAGAGATATAAATAATGTTTAAAATAGTAAAAAAAAAAAAAAAAAAGACACAGCTGATATGAAGTATGTTAACGTTTGAAGTGACATAGATCTTTATAACAAGTTAACGTTATAAAGATCAAAGCACTTTTTACTTTTTTATTACAAAAATATTGTACGCATATTATATTAATCGTAGTTTTCAAAGAAAAATGTAATGAAAACTACTTAGAAGAGTTCAGTCCTTATACAATTTCATTATAATGCTATTTGAATCTTTAAAAAATTAACATGAATAACCCTGTTTCACTTATAAAATTAATTATTCCTCTATATACTTTGAACTATTACTGACATTCCTTTGTAACTTATTCACAAAATATATAATAGAGTAAACGTAATGTACAGAAGAATTTAATTTAATAATTTAAATAATTGAAAATTTTCAAGATAAATGAAGGATAAATTATATTCTTTCGTTTATCACCTCTTATCTTCACTTTTTAATGTTCTTCAAGAAAAACATCATAATCTTTATCGGTAATAATATTCACATTTTATAGTACGTTTAAAATTGAACTCATAAATATAGAAAGATTAATTTACTTTAACGATTTGATAATAAAGTTGAACCCCTCCTGGTTAAGAAAAAACTCATCATTAATTTAAAATACTTCACAACATAAAAAAGGCTAGTAAAATGAAAGTATCTATATAATTCAAAGTACAAAACAATATAATAGTGTCCTTATAAACTTATAATGTGAACAAATGCTAATTTATATACATTATTAATTTGCAAACCTTGGCTAAAAATAAAGGCTTGAAGGATAAATTCTTCATTTATTATTGCACTCAATTAAAAAAATTCCTTTAAGTTTGTTTTGCACATATGTGATGATTTCCTTTATTTTTATATTTTTAATGGAAGTAATTAGTGTATTGATTTTGAGAAGACAAATAAAAAAAATAAAATATCGTTAAAAAGTATTAATAAAATTATGTGTTCATTGTGTACAAGAGGATAGAACATTTGGGGTTAAGTTGGTTAGTAGTAGATTCCTTTAAGTCATTCCAAAAACGAAAAAAAAAAGAAAACAGAATATATACATAACGTAGTAAACATTTCTAAAATATTGGTAAAGTTTATAAACCCCAACAGAGTACTAATTTATTTGAAACTCTTTCTGTCCTGCACTTTGCAAAAAATACTTAGCACACCAAAGTCAAGTAATCCCAGCATCAGATTCATGCACTTTCTTTAATTAGACTCAAAGCTTTCGTTAGATCTCGCCTTTGTATGTTGGAAACAAACCTAACTTATTTGCCTAAACAACACAGCTCACCTTCGTTTCATTTCCCATTAGCTTTTTCTAACAAAGAGTCACTTGGTTCAAACTGAAGTTTATTCATTGTCCTAATGAATATTTCCATTTTAAATGTACGACTACATAAAATACTATATTATTTTTATGTACAATTATAAATCAAATTTCTCTCTCTCTCTCTCTCTCTCTCTCTCTCTCTCTCTCTCTCTCTCTCTCTCTCTCTCTCTCTCTCTCTCTCTCTCTCTCTCTCTCTCTCTCTCTCTCTCTCTCTCTCTCTCTCTCTCTCTCTCTCTCTCTCTCTCTCTCTCTCTCTCTCTCTCTCTCTCTCTCTCTCTCTCTCTAGCTGTTTGCCCCTTCGGTCTTATTTAACTCAAATACTATTTTAAAGATAATTTAATTATTCGTATTTTTATTACAACAATAATTACAAAAAACACAAATCAGCCTGAAAGACAATAATTATATATTTCGCAGAATACGATTCATCAGACATATTGAAGAAAAATTACAAAGGGATGTTATTTTTTACTAGTAGAACATAAAAAAACAATGTCAAACAGATTTAAGTAACTTTTTTGAGGATAGATAGTTAAAGTTATTATTATAAACCAAAATTTCTTACCAAAGTTTAAATCAAGAGATTTAGATTTTTTAAAGTAACCAAATAGAAACGAAAAAGTTTATAAAAATATCAATAATTGAGTGCTAAAGTAAAATAAATTATCTTATTCAGAACTGGCAGAATATATTTAAAAAGTCAAACTTATGTTACTTTAAGTAGTTATTTAATTCTTAAATAGCAGAATTTTATGATAGCTTTATAAAGAAACGTCTTTGTTAGAAATATAATTAAAGATGAGATTAATAAAAGATTTAATGTTGTTATTTGTGATGGAACGGGATGGCAGTATTTTTACAAGTTTCTATGATCCAGAAGTTACGGTCGTTACTAAAGCTGAATAAAGGTGATTTCACAAGACCGGCTTTAAACAAGGTACTAAAATCTTAGCTTATTGTTTCAAAACCTGCTTTTAAAACTTCCTTAATAACTGCTTTATTACTTCTCATTTTAATTTTCTTCAAAAATATATTTTTAACAATTTTTATTTCTTTACAGAATCACGAAGAAAAGATGAAATCGTCTAAATTAGGCAGTTTTAACATGTGTTATGATTGACATGTATTTTTATGTATACTCTTTCCAAAAGACAACAGTCCTAACTTCGCCTTCAATAAAAGATGTAAATAAATCATTCAATCTAGAAGGTATTTTAACTTCGAATCATGTAAGTATAACGACAATTGGAAGTTCTAAATAAATAAATTCCTTCAATTTGTTCAAACATTTTCATCCGCAATGTTGTATTTATTTGCTGAAACAATGAAAACACAACAGTGTAATACAAAAGAACAATAATGTAAAGAGAGAGTATCCCGGGGCGAATAACTCACAGTACACAATTCATATAGTTTTTCCCATTTCCTTCAGTTTCCTGTTGCCTTGTCTAGAGCTCACAACACCTCTCCCAGATTCAATTTAATTTCATTTTCCAATCATTTCGGCCTCCTTGCCCTCCGTCAGAACGCCGGTGCGAGCGGAAAGGAACGTCGTTTCCTGTGCACCGACTGCACAAAAGCGCCTCTTGAATATTAACACGATCCTACATTGAATAGTCACTACACCTCTTTAAACCAATTGTTTTCCATTGTTACAATTTATCAAATATTTGTCAAACAATCGGTTGGTTAGGTTATTGATGAGGCAAACCGTACATGAAGTTCAAATTGAATCTAGTACAATTCAATATTTAACCATTTATTATTTTTTTAAATGAAACTGAGTAACGAAGTGAAATACTGCTGTAAGAAAATGATAGAGAAACTAACTAAATATCTATTTAGATCTTACGATTTTTGTGTTTGTTGTCATACAATTTTAAGCCAATTATTGAAACTATATTTATCAAAATCGGTAAAATATACAATAGGCTATTTTCTTATTTGGACATAGCCTAGATAATGTGACTTTATCTTGAAAATAATCCGAAACTATCTGATCTTGATAGCTTACTAAATTAAAGAATTGGGTTTTTCGCGTAAAAAACCGAATTACCACTCGTAAATTTACACATTTATACATTATTTAGACAAACCTCTTCTTCCCCATAATACATGAAATCACAAAAATATTGTTACTACTACTTCTAAAAAAGAGAAATTAAAATGTATAAATGTATAATTATTAATTTTTAAATTTAAGAAATGAAATACCTTTTTATTTACTGAATGAAAGAAAAGACAATTTCCTACAATAAACATTTTGTTTCTACTAATACAAGACGACGTTTCAATGACCAAGTCATCATCCTTAGTTGTTTCATACACACAACCCTTCACACACTGAATCAAGCCTGGCAAGGCCAATACTTGATACAGGAAAAAAAACAGGGAGCAATTTCATTTACCTTTTTATTTACTTGCAAAAATATATTTGTGTCTTAAATTGTTGAACGTTTCCTTTGAGTGACGATTTGTGCCACAGACGTTTAGTGTTTTAAAAACTTTCTGTTTTTACTAAATAATTTTATATTAATTATTAAAATATTAAGTTAAAAAAAAAGCGTTAGGAAGGAAAGTCATTTATGTTTCGTTTGTACACCCTCTCGGAAAAATACACCTTTCTTGTAAATATTTAGCGGATATTATTAGTCTTCAAAAAATGTCTTACCTCTTAAAATGATCTTTTGTATGAACGAAAAAAATTTGACTTTAGTTGTTTTAATAGAGGTAATGGAATTGGATTTTAGTATGAAATCAATACGGGATACTAGAAGCAACCAATTTAATTTTATTTAGAAGCAGCCAATGTATTTTATCAGAATACACCCTATTCTGATTATCGAAATATATGTTTTATAATAAACATAATTACACGATTATAAAATTATTCAAGAGCCAAATTAATAACATCTTCTTTAAGGTTCGGGTTGCTCTTTAACGTAGTTCGTGCGTGGGGAAGGAAAAGTCCTGCGAGAATGTAATTTCATTTCATGGGAAGCCAAACAAGACCGATCTAATGAAGACAGAGTCAACCAAACAGCCGGGCACTATAATATCACTTTGTAATATAGTTAAGTTTTGACTCTTCTTTTGTTAACTCTTCATCAACTTCCTTTTATATTTTTTGTTGACGTTACTTCTGTTGTAGCGTTCTCATTTAGAGTGTCGTCTTCCTTGTTTGTAGTAAATATTTTGAATCTTTATCATATATTCCTATTATCCCTATATATCTGTATTTCTAAATACAGGTATATAAATAAAGGTTCCATTAAAATAGTGTAAAAAAAAATCATTAAAATAATAGTGGCAATTATCACCTATTTTCATAGTTTATGTATATATTTACATATAACAGAGAGTACATATTAAATAACAAATATAAACATATTGTATATTTCGTATCCTATATTTGTTAACAAATAGGAGTACAACTACATGTCTTTATTTTTGTTTTCTATTAAGTATTGTCAGCTATATATATTTATATTTTGGTGAAATCATGTATACAGTATTGAAAACTGACAAAAAAAAGTATTTGTTAGTTTGATATAATTATGAATTTATAAGCAAAAGTTAAAGCAGATTTAGTTTAGATCCTCTCATATTATGAAGCATTTGAATAGAAATAGAGCATTGAAACTGTTAAATACTATTCATTGTGTTTATTTTTATTGTATCTTTTTAAAGGATACATGAACGTTATGATTTTAAATATGAACTTTATAGTTGCAGTCTACTTTATAAAATTCGAAATTGTTGTTTTTTTCCTTTGTAACGACTTCCTCCATAAATATTTACAACAATAAAATAAAACATTTTCGTTTTATTAAACCACCTTTTATGAAATTACTTCTGTTGTTCGTCTAACAGAATTTTAAACTCGTAAAATATTACAGAATCAAACGTGATTTTTTTTTTGTATAATGTAAAGTGTAAAGAATCGATATTTTAAAATATACTTATGTTTTTGTCAAGGTTACAACATACAAATTTTTTTCTGGATAAAAGTTAAAAAATCTGAGAATTTAATTGAATGATCGAAAAAAGTCTTTATGCTTTGATATATATTTGCACATATTTTAACATGTTCAAATAATATTTCCAATACTAATTATGACAAATCACTATAAAAGTAATTTCGGCTTGTTTAATAATCGAATTGGAAATAGATGAAAGACGGGAAAATGCAATTAGCAATGAGCTTTAATTAGTGATTTGATTTACAGTAGACCTACTACAAAATAATCTAACCAGTATCGTTATTTAGAAATTATAAAAGGAATCTCAATAGAAATATGTCAATAAAGCAATCGTTAGATTTAAATTCGGTTTTTAACAAGCTGTCAAGAAGAAGGAGGGAGAGTGAAAGGGTAGGTTAACTTGGTACATGAAGGAGGTCATCTTGAAAGCGATAACGGCTCAGAATATCAACCGATTCAGTGATTTTATATACACAGGTTTCTGCTTTTTGTACATCTGTGGATATAAATATCTTAAAATATCAAAAAGTTTATTCCTAAAATATATTTTGTATGATATATTCCGTGTTTCGTATATTTATTAGTACAAAAATGTAGGTTTAAACATATTTTCACAACAAACTCATGGAATATGTACCAGAAAAATTAAATATTTCCTAATCAACTGAATTCGATATAGTTCTTTCATTGAGAATTGAGCTTAAATAATATACTTGAAACAAAATTAATTTGTATTACAAATAAAGATATATTAAAAAATCACAGCTTATTAATAAGGAAAATAATTTGTAAGACAAATTTTATAATCTTTATGATGTTCCAATGATATTTGTACAAACATTCACCTTAGGCAGTTCAAAATTTTAAAAAAAGTTTCATTATTCGACTCATCTTTCTGCTTGAATACAACAGATTTACCCGCTTGAAATCCACCTGTCCGCTAAACCGGTTGAAAAACAAATGTCTAAATTCAAAACAAGATCGCCTTCACGGAAATTTAATTTTAAAAGCGAGGATGATGTTTAGGCTGTACAGGAGTGCAATATGCACACATAAAACTCAAGAGGTGCTTATGTAAGGGAGATACGATTTTGTTAGCTCTAGGTTTTAATTAAAATTGAAATGTTCAGACATTATTTCTTTAATTAAATTTTGACGCCAATTGGCGACTCATTCACAAAATACAAAAACACTTTTGGCAGATGCATCGGAACGCGGCCTTAATGTCTGCAAAAATAAGCGTACACAAAACAAATGGAATTCATGGGATGTGTAATGAAATATATAAACTCAAACAATATGTCCAATGTACTTGAATGAACTGGAAATTAAGAAGAATAGTGTGTAATGTAATATGACTGTTTGAGATAATTATTTTTATATTTAACTTAATTTTATAAAATGTTTTGCCAGAAAGTTCATAATTTCGTAAGTCATATCAAATACTCTGAGTTATAAATCATATATTAAAATAAAAAATAAAATACATTTTTATGGTATTTAATAGTATGTAAAAATAAGTATCATAGTTAATCAAAATAATTTATACTTAGATGTAGTAAATAACTATTAAGTAAAATTTCTTTTAATGTGGAGAAAGTTTGATCGTATGCAATACTTTCATAATCTTTACACGAAAAAAACAAAAAAAAAAAACAAAACAAATATTTTATAACATTATTTTCCAAGTTTTATAAATGTGAAATAGAGTATTTTTACCCTTTAACTAATAATTTTAACTTAAAACAAATAGTCGAAATTATTATAACAAGTACAAATTTGTTGTATGAGCAAATTTGTATGAATAAAGTGAATCAAATTTATTAAAACAACATACGAGATTTTGGTCAGTTTTAATAAGGAATAGGCGTGTCTTTTGTCGTAAAGCTATATGTATACTTACAGAGGTAGAGAGGCAGAGGGAGTGAAGAGGGATGTGAAGTGCGTGCCACACTTCAGCTGTCATTGTACGCAACGCTCACCCCCTTTTGTTCTTGTCGTCTTATCTATTAACCATACAAAGGCGACGTCTTTTCGGCTCAGCCACTACAAAAATATATACACATCTTTTACTGTGAACTTTTCAAAGTCTTGGGTCAGAAAATGCATTCAGTGTCTTCACGAATGTACGTACTGCATATAAAACTTTGTAAGGCGAATTTTTCTGTAATTATTGATGTTAATATAGACAAATGTAGGATATTTATATTCAGAAGGATTAAAAAAAAGGTTTTTGAAATAAACAATAAATACCAATTCCACTATTTCTTCTATAAATTTGTTGGTTCAGAAAAAAATAAATAAAAATTCCAGAATTGAGGATTTATTTCAGTCGTATTAGGAAGACTTTTACGGACATAAAAAATGACTGAGGAGTGGTAATAATCGTTTAGTAGTTTAAATAAAGAAAATAGTCTAGAGAATATTTAAACGGAAACGATAATTTTACGATCGTATGTTTATTTAAAATTACCATTGTAAGAGATTTAGACATCGATGTTTAAATGTTGTATGGAGGGTTTATTCATGGTAAAAAATTACCCAACTTCAATTTAAAATAGCGCCAATAAAATCATAATAAGTAATTTTAAACTAATGGAGGAATGGTTTTATCCAGGAAGATTGAAGAAATATTTTGTCTAAGAGGATAGAACATTGATTATCTCAACAGGATTAGAAGAATAGTTTCAGAATAGAAGATGATTGGAGAATTATTCGTTGATGAATTGTTTTGTCCAAGAAGACGAAAGATTTGTTTTAACTCCAGGGGGGGGGGGGTTTCCCCGAAGTATATAGACTTATTACATACATATAATAATCATATCACGCAGCAGACGATATTTAACAAATCTCTGTTGTAGCGAAGTACCCTAAATTTGGACGATAAGTAAATACAATCAACCCAAAATGAAATGTAGATCCAAATGTCAGATGTGAAGACATTTCTATTAGTTCTAAGTTATAGAATGTTCTTAAAAACAAAATTCTGATTTATGTATAAAGTGAGAAACCACTAATTTTTGACCAATGTTAATCTCTACGCTTTTCTTTATCTAAAACACCTACAAATAAAATGGACCGATTCAGTTTATAAGATACAAACCTGGACAGATAGTCATGTATTCATTTAAATATTAAAAATGATTTAAAACCGAATAAATTCAATACTGTATTAATGAAAAACTTCTCTCAGCACGATAATAATAATTATACCTACATATTGTGTATTTCCATGACTACGTGAAATCATAAAACCCAAATAGCAAACGAAACTGAATCTGAGTTTATCTTTTGTTAGAATTTTCTTTCAAGTTATTTGTTTCCATTGATGAAATGAAATTATTTAACTCATTCGTCCCTCACTCCATAAACATCATTCCATGTGTATAGAAATCCAATGAGATACACGTATACGTTGGCATATTTCCATTAATTCATTTCCTTTCCTTAATGAAACTCAATATCTTTCACATATGTCATATATAACGGTGGGGGGGGGCTAACAAATACTGATCAATAAGTTAGTTATTATAAACAAATTGGTAGATATGAATTTAAATGGAAACGAAAAGATCATTCCACCTGGCTACTTACAATATAATCACATATACCCCCCCGCTTCCCCTATGCCCTCCCCCAATACACATTCCTTTATTCACTCTTTCATTTTATTTCACGGAAAATCTTAGCAAAAATATGCTTTACAACCTCGATTGTTAATTAAAAAAAAGTAGAAACAAAAAAATTCGTCTTTTATGTGTATGTCACAACATTTATTTGGACATAAATAAATTGTAAACAATTAGAGGCTTATGTTTGGTTGTCATCTTCATCTCTGTAAGTATTATAAGAACTAAAAACTTATTTTAAAAGAGAAACCCTTATATCTAAAATAAATATTCTAAAATAAATTTGTTATTCTAATAATAACAAATCTCTGGATTACTACATTTCATAATTTAATTTAGCTACACTTTTGACGTTGTAGTGATAGAGCTGTACAGATATGAGAACACCTCAAGATAATTTTATTTTGAGAATACTTTCTTTAAGTAAAAAATAGGGCTTGGTACCATTGATTGGAAAATCTTCTATTAGTAGCTTTTTGAGTCGTACGTTGAATTAAGAAAATTACGTGAATAAGAAACTGATGACGTGGTAGTAATTTTGAAATAGTTAGGATTTCTCTGAAATTCTCTTTTCAGGATTACTATGCCTTGGTAGGTTAATCAACAAACTACGTAAACTGGGTAAATAATAAAGATAGAAGAGATAAACTTTTCTACTTTGTTTCAAAATACTATTTGTATTACTTGTCTTCATTTACATGGTCTTATTTCTTTTTTATTTTACAAAGAGACGAGTGGTTTGTAACCTTGATTTGATTCTCAAAAAGTGTATAAGTCTCAAACCACCAGAGATTGTTATATAATACCGGATTTATAGCAGAGAATAAAACAATTTTAATATTCGTTTCATATAAATTGAAAGTTTAATTTATTCAAATGAGTAGAGCATTTGTTAGGGGTTAGCTTGTCGAGGGTAGCATCTGCCAACTTTATTGGAGAAATTAAAATTGCTTTTTAAGAAGGCGAAAACGAATGCCATCTGTATCACTAATCTCTTGAGCGAAACGTTTATACAATATTTTCCAACAAGGACGGACTCGACAAAAGAGACGGAAGTCGCTGTTACGATATTTAACATTTTAAAATCTTTTATTTGTTTCCACCTCTAGAATGTTGTTCAGTTCCTGTAGAAGTAGCGTTATGATGAGCGGATTGAACAGAAACAAAAGTTTTGGAACTTTTTGTATAAATAATTACTTTTTTTTAAATAATGAAAAAATGTATTTTACACTTTTCTGAACAATAACAATTAAATTTTGAAGTATAAGATATAAATAATATTTTTGTCGCCGTTTATTGGAAGGACAGAGGAAGCTTTACGAACTAAACGTTGTTTTCTTTATTATTTAAATTATGAAAAAAAACTCTCAGGAGTGGGAATTTTTCTTTATTTCGGTGTATGCCTATCCCCTAATTTATTTTCACTCCCCTAACTCTAAAAACACAGAATAGATTTAATGAAACTTGATATGCGTATTTTGATATGGCATAAACAAATTAACGAAATCGGGGGAAAATTAAGGCCGTTAAAAATAAATTGTTTGGTTAGGTATATTTTATTATACAACTTTCAATGACACGGAAATAAATTTTGAAAAAAGTGCTAAATTTAATTAAAAATAGGGATTTGATTTTTTTTTTTCAAATTGGCAACCCCCAATTTTTATAATGGAAACTTATTATTTGGTCAAATTTGAGACTTTTTTAAAGTGGCACTTTCCCAAAAAATCTTAATAATAACAGAGTTGGAGACAATTTGCTGTATTTGCCTATTAGTTTTATGTCCTGTATTTAACACACAAAGTTGACAATTACTGAAAGCTCGTAATTAAAAAAAAAAAAAAAAAAAAAAAAAAAAAAAAAAAATCCGAATTTACTATACTTAACATCTGAAACTGTTGTATTATTTAATTATACAGTAACATACGCGTATATTTGATATTTTTTAACTGCAAATAGGCCTAAAAGTTCTATCTATAGATATCCATCAAGTATCGCATATGTTTATTAAAAGAAAATTAAATAACAGTTTTTTTGTGGTGACGTAATTTTAAACCAGAATTGAAAGTAATCAGAGCTGACTATGCGTTTTTATGTTGAGAGTAGTGGCCGTGAGACTCCCATCCAAAATGTACCTTATTTGTCTTTAGTGAGAAATCTAATTAATCTACTATACTCACTGATCTCAATAGCTTTACTTTGGAAGAAGAATATTGTTTTCAAATTAAAACCCACAATGATACCGACACTCCTCTTCAAAAAGTCGTAATGAGGCGGGGGAAATCCACCGAATAGCGGTGTTGGAAATGATGATTGTACGGAACAATGTCATTTCCTTTATCTTACTATATAGGCCTGTCATGTAAATAAATATAACTATTTTAAAGACCATATACAGTGTGCAGTAAACACAAGAGACAAATATAACTTCAAGTGTAAGTTCTTCTCAATAAAAAAAATTAAATAAAAAGTAATAAATGCAAATAATGATAAACAAGTTCGTGAAAGCATTTTTTTGTCATTAACATTTATTTACTAAATTATTTAAAAGAGACATAGAAACTAAACGCGTGTCAACTGTGGCTTTCAAAGTACGAAAAACATTTTAAATCTATTTTCATTTATTAATGTAATCAATGAAATTACTCAATATTCCGAATTTTAAAACAAAACATGAATATTTTACCAATTTTGTATGCAGAATAGATAAACTATTTCATTGCAACTCTATTTTAATACAAGTTTTAGAATATTTATTTATGACAGCTATTAAAGTATTGACTTAAAAGTTTTGCAAAATTGAGTATTTTATAGAAAAGTATTATACTTAATTTAAAATAGTACTTATAACAAATAGAAATTCACAGATAGTTATAAAAAGTCCACAATTTTTAATCAATAACTGCAAAGACATTCTTAAATCTAAATGCGGATAGAACAAATTGTCTTTCACAGTTTGAAGGTATCGTTTGGACAATATGTTTTAAGCCTAATGTCTTATAAAGTATTAACTTACACAACAACCAAATCCCCCTTCATGATGAAGAGAGCTAAACAAGTATTATGCTAAGAGAGAAAGAGAGAGTGGAATGTACATTACCGGTAACCATATTTACAGGACTCTAATTGGATTACCGGATCAATTTCATTGTTGACACATTAAAGGGGGATTCCTGCGTTATTCCAACAGAAGGGTATGTAGTATGGGTTTTACGAAGTTCAGAATATTCTCATCAAACTTACAATATTTTATGGAACCATATTGACTCAAAGTTTTGTAAACGAATTGTATTTTCAATGTTTACAAATTTCCTTAGATTGTCATTTTATTAGATTTGTTCTCAAAATACCTTAATGTTCTTAAATTTTTAATTATAATTAATTCCTCGTCTTTTATTAAAAGTTGTATCTCTACATAGGAGGAGAATTTGAAGAAATTTATTAAGCACAGAGAAAATCAATTGTATTTTTCTTAATTTAATGAATCGGTAAAATTACATTCAATTTTAAAAATGACAAAGATAAGAAACTACTTATTTTCTAATACAATTACCATTTCAAATGAAATAAACCATTTCTAACGAAATAACAGATGAGAAAATTGTATACAATCTATTTTACATGTAGTAAGAGAAAATTAATTATACAGTAATATATTTGATTTGAAGTAAGTGATTGTTTTAGGTAGATGTTACGTATCAGAAATATCAATTGTTAATTATTTTATACGGCGATTAAATATCACCAGCAGTTTTAACTGCTATTAAGTTTGTAAATATCACAAAAACCCGTAATTATTTACATTCACATATTTAAAATAGTTATTTATTATTACGAGATTAATTATTAGGAGTATTAACTTTTATATACTTTGAGCTAGACTTCGATCGTTGGTGCGTGTTCCAATTTTTTTTTATTTTGTCTCTTTATTTTTCAAAATATTTCCAAATTGTTCTAAGGAACTGTTTTTAAACAAAAAATATAAATTTTTAAGTAAAATATAAATATTATTATTTCACGAAATTGTAGGAGTTATAGCTATCTTAAATCAACATAATTATTCATTTTTTAAATGTAAATAATTTGACAAAACAACAATTAAATTTATTGTGAAATAATAATAATTAATCAACAATTAACGCAAGATATTGAGTTTATTATAACAGAAGTTTAATTTAGAGTATATTATCATTAACACATTCATCGCTATTATCCCTTCGATTTAAGTTCGCCAGTAACTCAGCGCTAAACAAGAGCGTTTATTGTCAACCCATGTTTGTTCCTTGAAGATATATAGTTGTAACACCGTAGATATATTGTAGTCTAATATATTAGACCTTTGTTTACAAAGGAAACTCTATCTTATTCAAAGAGGAAGATATATATCTGTGGTGTTTATTCAACAAAGTAAAAAGAGTGTGAGTGTGTAAGGCTTCACGAACATGTGGTCTGCCATTGACTAATGAATTAAACTGGGCAGCGAAGCCCTACAGTGGATAACTGATAGGGGTAGACACAATCGATATATCGAGAAAGGGTGGATTTCGACTTGGAGACACGCTGCGTCGTCGTTTTTATGGAACCGTGTTTTTACGACTTGCAGGTTGGCAACAGTGACAAGGGTAAAGAAGTAATTCTCTCCGGTACCCAACCTGAACATGGGGCTGTCCTATGAAACGCCCCGTCCAATTTATCGAACATGCATCTAGTCCAATCAATTCACATGGAGAATGTATTTAAATTAGTTTTAAATACTTGTAATTAACTTAATTTTTTTTTAAATAAAAAAAAAAAAATAAATAAATAATCGAGATAAAATGTAATGGTCTTTATTAGGCGTATTAAAATGTATAGTATACCGTATACTGTATCTACATAAAACCTTTATAGTTAACTAAGCATTCGGTGTTCTTTCAATATACGCGTAAAAACATATCATATTTTTGTTCAATAAATAAAACAATAACAACACATATTTCAGCAACATGACCAGCATCGAAAGATTCGGTCATGAAAGTATCACGACAATAACAAATTAGAAGTATTTGAATAACATTGTAAAAAAAAAAAGCGTTCATATTTTACACTAAATAAAATAAGTTTATGAACTTAGTGATTTAAAATTTTAATTAATGATTAATATTTTCCACCTTTGGACTACTAATGGTTGAGAAGGGTGAAGGGGGAGGGGTACATTAGCTACTCCAGTGTTAAGTGATTAGATCCCTTATGTGCTCAATATTTACTTGATAATACTAATCCAATATTGGAGAGACACGTCTGTGTGACATTAATTTATTCAATAATCAACTGTAATTATTAAACGAACATTAAAGTAGTGAATGTTACAGTGATGGAAAATACAAAAAGTTATCTTATATGAGCATGAGTATAGTGAAACCAATGATGATTGACATAAAAAAATCTATTGGAATTATTTATCTGGTAAAATATAATATTGAATTGTTTGGGAAAATGTTAGAAAAAAGTAATAGTTATTTACTAGTAATTTGTTTGAACTCACTTTAAAAAGCAACACTTGTGGAATATTCAATCACGAAAGGAAAATGAATTTTACATAATATACACTTTTAATTTGTACAATACAAATGCAAAATGACGTTTCATTGACTGAATAATTATCTTCAGTTGCACATGCTTACTTTGGAGTCATAGTTCAGTGTTAGGAGAGTTTGTGTGTGCTTTTACTCGGTCATTGAAACGTCGTCTTGTATTTTTGTAGTGTACAAATAAAAGTGAATATTATGGACACTAGATTTTATTTCATTTGTTGAATAGTTTTAATAATAAATTACGTTTTGAATATAATTAGATATTATATTAGATAATTTCGTCTATACCAATCATTGTGGTTTTAAATGACCTGAGAAAACACACAGCCAATCTTGCATGAATATGTAAATCAGTCTGCACTCTTTTGCGTTTAAATATAAACTAACCAAAAAACGATGTTTAATGTTTGTTTTCATATACAATGCGTAGTAATTTATCTCAGAATTCAACAATATGAAATCATTGAAATTTTTATTACCTGAGTTTGAAATGATAAACTAAATTGTATGTAGTAATTTGAATGGAAATATGTTAATTATAAAATTTAAATAATAAATTTACTAAATTTAGTTAAATTCAGTAGATCAGAGAGTAATGTGTTTAAAGGTGTAGTTACATTTAAAGCTTTCACCCTTTTACGCTTCTCTTACCTACTCTACAATATTCAGCATATATATATATATATATATATATATATATATATTTGGATTTTACCCATTTATTTATAAAAGTATATAAAAAAAGGAAAAAGTGAAACAAACAAACCATTAGTCATTTTGGTATTTAAAAAATATATATACTCGCTAACTATAATTTCTTTTAAATATGGTATGGCATGTTGTTGATTAGGATCATGAAGTTCATATTTCAGTAAAATTTGATGAATATAATTTTGGCTCATTTGAAGAAATTCGGCTTTTTACGAAGAACTCGTGGTTTGTGGCATTATGAATTTTTTTACAGATATCTCAAAAATGTGGACTTTTAGAAAGATATGAAGCAATACATTTGTTTTGATTACGAAGGACCAGATTTTATAATTTGATTGAGGACTTTCGAACTGTTTTGAAAAAATCGACATTTTGTATTTTTGCCAATATATGGCTTCCTATCAAATTTAATCAGAATCAATTCATCCGTTTTGGTTACATGTAGGAACTAGCTACAGGCAGACAGACACCATTCCCAAAATCAATTTATACTCAGGGAACTGTCATTGAAGTAGAAAAGTTAACTTCGATTTATTTACTTATAATTAGTACATATGATTAAAACATGCTCTGAAATAAGGATATCAAAGAACGTAACAATAATCTTTTCTCTAATTTGTCACTAACGGTTTCGATAAAATTGTACTCAATTATATTTTATAAAACGCCAGTGGATAAATCGTACTGGCCACCGCCTTCTTAAAAATATTGATTCTAGAATTATCGTTTAATGAAAATAATCCATTTTTTACAACCAGAAAAGGCAAATTAAGTTAAGAAACCGCATTAAAAGTGTATTTTACTGTTCAGAAGTATAAAAAAAAGAATAAAGACAAGAAATCTATATCTTGAATGGACCTTTAACCAGCCAAACTGATTATATTTTCCTTTTTTTAACATACAAGGAAAGACATATTGATGTTTGTTTATTTAAAATGTAGTATTATTTTCCAATATCGTCTAAAGTGTTCCACACAAAACATTTCAATGATTCAACCAAATTTTTCTTTTCTCATTTTTACAACCACCGACTCATAATTCTCATTTCCAAAACTAATAGCAAGACCCCACAGTGAGGGTGGTTTGGCTCCCTAACTCTCGGCCGCGTGCCTTCGCCAGTAATCAGTGTTGGTGATTGCTCAATAAATCTCACCCAGCTTCATATGAACACCACCGGTACTACATTCCTATTATTGAAATGGGGGTGTAAATATCGGCAATGTCTAACAGGAAATACTTTATTAAGTCAGGAGACAACGAGTTACTTTATTAAGTCGGTGATATTCTTTGTTTAAATTGAACTATTGTTAGCCGTTAGAAATAACTATGGTTTTCTACGTAGGATGTTCCTATTCAATTGAAAACTTATTACGAAATAAAGATAAAAGTTGTGGAAACATTTATAAATATTTAGGTTTGTGTTATGTAATATAAATTATAAATTTATCTAATGTAAATATAGCCTCCTAAGTAGTTTTAATTCCAAAGCTTGAGTTTGTGCCCGAGTCCGTAAAACTCGTGATTTTTTAATTCAAATTTGGATTTTTATGTTTATCTTCTTTAGAGGTAATCATTTTCACGCAAAACAAATCTTACGCACGTTTTGGTTTTTAAAATAGATTAGATAAAGAAAAATCGTAAGACCAGAAGTGGGTGAATATAACCGATTTATATCATTGATATGAACCAAAATTTTTTATGTTTTATTTTTACAATTTCATAATTTATAAAAAAAATTATAGCTTTATTGATATTTGAGATCTTAAGGAGAACTTATATAAAACAATTAGAAACTATATACATTAGTAATCATTGCACATTTAACGTTCACCGATATTCTGTATACTTCGAATTATTAAATTTTAATATGAAGATAAAAAAGTTTAAAGTTATCTTTATTCTAAGTTTGAGAATTGTATATATTTTATTGGAAATTAGGAAAACTTCTAATCAATTTATTTTTGTAAACTTTTTTTACATAATGGTTAATTATAACAAATATTAATTATTATATATAAAACATATGTTATATAGATATCTACTCAAATTTACTTGCTTTCGACGTTTAATCCTGACTTTGTGTTAACAATGTGAGATCGGCATGCATACTCTTTAAGATTAAGGAGATTTGAACGAGGATTAAAAAGGTTTTGTGGTATTTTTTATACAGTGTTTGACTTAAGATTCATAATAGAATGTATACAATAACAAAAAAAACCAAACCTATTATGGAATAGGTTTAATAACGACTTTTGGTAGTTGTTAATTTTACATTTTTATTTATAATACTATTGACCAATACTTATATTTGAAGCTTACTGCTCATTTCGGCTCGAAATGGGTTACCTAGTTCCTAAATTATATACTATTCAAATGTGTTTTCTTTATACATGCTTTTGCAATAACTTTCCATTTTTTATTATTCACTAATATTTTATACTCTTTACTTAAACCTTTTAATGCTAATTGGTGTTTTAGAAATATATCAAGTTAAATATCACACCCAAATCCCAGATTTTATCTTTTTACAATGGATATACGCCACCCCCTTTTCGCTGTACTATATTTTGATTTGAAAGTATTCAAGCAGAGTTTGGTTTCCAATGGTGAAATAATTCATTGTTTACTTCTTTATATGTTTAGTCTTCATTTTTTCAAAGATAATTGTTACTAAAGAATGATTACCTATCAGGTATTTTCTTAACTCAATCTAGATTAGCAATTTTTGGATTACAAGTTTTAAAATAACGGTCCAATATATTAAACTGTTTATACTAGACAGATAGAGATCAATACATCAGTCTCCACCTTCATTAGCCCCCGGTACTTGGTAGGTCTTCCTTAGCTCTAGGGTCGGGTATACTGTTTAACCCCTATTTACATTACACAGTCTTCAACACACTTAATACCCTTTGTCTTACACCTTTCTTAAACATAAACAAATAGAAAAGAGAAGTACCTAGGAGTCAGTTATGTTGTCATTTATTATTCAATTTGTAAAATTTTAATGTTTTCAATTGTAAAATAAAGTTGCAAAAAAAAAAAAAATCTGCAATGCTTATAAATGTAAGTTTTTTTATAAATGTTAACCGTTGAAATGATGTAAGCCTATATGAGATTTTCATAATGGTTTTGCTTTTTAGTTAGTAACAAAAGTAAACTAAGTTTAAAAACAAAAATTTACCAGTTAATTAAAAAATTTTATTTTACACACCAACAATAAATGAATTTTTATACAGTATTTAATATTGTACTTTTAAAATTCTAAAATGACAAATTAGTAATAATTTATGTACTAAAATCACTATTCACACTTTCTTTGATTCTAATATCACACATCTTTTTGAACAATAGTTGTAGATATTTACCAATTTTCTACTAAATTTCATTATTAATTTATATCAAAGACGAAGAGCGTTCATTATCTATTTATATTATAAAAGTTATAATATGATGTTTTCAACAGATTGTAGGAATAATAAGAAACAAAGATGTTATATATGATTTTAACAGTTTTATTGGTTTTTTTAAACATAGTAGGCGATATTTCTATCGTTCGCGTTTTAACTTCTGTTCCTTCTTAATTTCGCGTTTAGTTTACAAGTTTTAAAAGTCGATTTAAAAGCATACTCTTTTTATATGCATAAAATCTTGAAGTATTTTCAGTAAATTTACAATTTTATTTATAAGATAATGCAAATAGCGATATTTCTTCTTCGCAAATAAGGAAAATTTCATTCTACTGGTGGATTTGTTGACAGCTGCTTGAAATCATTAAGTTACCTTATCCCAAATATTTACAAAAAAAAAAAAAAAAAAAAAAAATTACAATACAAACTGTAATATAAAGAGCGACAAATTTGTATATACTAAGATAAATAACTTAAAATGTTGTCTGGTAGGATTTGGTTTATCATATCGAATTCTGAATAGGAACAATATAAATTCAAAGCCATTTATTGGAAACCGGTTTAAAAAAAGCAGAATACGATTTATATTTGTTTTGTCGCAATATTGGATATAAATTGGGGATTGGTTTTGAATATAGACGAGGAGAGAGCGTATGACAGACGCTTATCTGTCGTGACGAGTGAATCGAACTGACAGCATGATGACAGGCGGAATATACACTGTGTGCTTTTAGGATAAGTTTTCAACAATTATTGGCTCTTGTTTCTTTTATTTGTCAACTTTATTGTACAAACAGAGAATGTTGTGTTGAAAGATATAAGTGTCAGGATTATGTTGTTGCTTCACTTCAGGTTAAAACTTGAAATAGAAGCGAGAAAATAATAATAATATGGAGAAAATGACACTCTTGAGAAATATCAACTACTGTAAGCAAGTTGTTTAGTTTTGTTTATATGATTGTGACAAGAAATTACAAATAATGATGTTTTTATTACTTTATATTACTTAGAATTATTTGTTTTTTAATGTTGATACATTTTGCACTAAATAAGAGTAATAAGAAGAAGGGAAAACAGATCATTAAAATATAAAAATTAAAAACTATTTTCTTTTTGAATTAATTGTAACAAAATATAAAGTCAAATTATATAATGCTGGCTTTGAATTTGTATTCATAACCTAATACTGTTTTCAACACAGTAAAATTCTTTTCTATATTGTAAGAGTTTGTGTATAGCTCCAGTAATGACCTATAATCACCCTTTTTGCAGTGAAGCTTAAATCCCAGAAATCACTAACTAATTTCTAGAAAATGATGATTATTAATTGATGATTGGAGTACACACAAATTTTAACTATTTAAAACATCAACTTCATTATTTTTTATAATGTTTTGAGCTTCTTATATTTCATATTACATATTATTTATCCTTAATCATACTTTGATTAGGAATTATATTGTTCTTTTTCATACTTCATGCATTTAGGCTAAATGGGTGATTGATACAATTTTGTTTTTGTATCCTGACGTACATTAACGCCATGTCAGTTTTTAAGACATGGTTTATAAGTTTTTAAGATTAAGATTATGGTAGATAAAAACGCACATAAATCATAGGATGAAATGTTATTTTGATATTTGTGCCCATTCCAATGATAGCCGGTACAGGCTCTTAAAGTAATCATATTAGTTTAACAAGGTACAAATATTTGTTCGTGTAGTCTTTAAGTTTTTATTCAATAACTCGTTGAACGTCAAAAATAATTAAAAAGTAAGAAAAGTATCTGAGAATAACAGACACTTGCTGAAATGCGATTGATAGACAAATACGAATAAGTGTACGTAAACTTCCTATTTTATTTTCCTGCCATTTTTCTCTATAATTTATAAAGTTCCTTTAACTAAATTATTAAATCCAGGTGTTAATAGTCACGCAAAACACATGCAATCTCCTAATGCTTAAAAAGTAATGGGTTTGTAATTTATTTTTATTGATTTAATAAAATTAAGGATTATAGGGAGGGAGTTGATTCCATATTTAATAAACGACGAGTTAATATAATCATAGATAAAAGAAAAGTGTATAACAAGAAATATGTTTTCTGTTAGCAGAGCCCAATAAAAAGGATTTTGGAATGAATCAATTAAATTTTATGGTATTATTTTTTAAAATTTGGTTACGTTTTAATTTAAAATATTAAAAAAAATAATTTATATTTATACGTACTGGATATTGTTATTTATTTATTTAGTTTCATTCTTCATTTCTTGAAATTTTAATTTACTACTGTATAAGAAAATGATGATTGGTAAAATCTTTGACGGGGTTTAATAAAGTTTCAAACTATTGCAAACAGTTGGTTCGCAAATATACCAAAGAATCATTATTGTTATCTTGTTGTAAAATACAATTGTATGAGAAACCCTCAACTTAATTAACATAAAAAGGATACTAATAACTGGTTAGTTTCAATTCATGACGTAGATGCCGCCATGTCCTGGACCCAACTTAATCCGATTTAATATTAGTCATGAAGATATGTACATATCTTTTATAATTGAGTTTATTGTAGCTTTGACCTAAACTAAGGAACGGACAGAAGTAATGAGCGATAACACAGGCCACGCATAACAATTCCCCCCTCCCCCACCGAGGGAACCATATCTGGGTAAGGGATTAGGTTGGCTTTTCTACACAATTTATATTCCATCCCAGCCCTGCCAAGCTCAATTCTTATTTCTATTGACCGTCGGTGCCTGAGTTGCATTATCATTATGGATATTCAAACTTTGCACTCCATAGTAAACAGGCTTTGGATAAATCTGATCGATTTCAAATTTTAATGAGACAAAATAAAGGAACAATAATTTGGCTTTCTAAAATGATTTTTGTTTTGTTTTAACGTTTTTATTCTGATATCTTTAGGCTTATAAAAGTGTGGCAGTTTAAACAAAATATAAGTCGTGCATTTTTATCAATCAGATTTAAGAATTATAAGGCCGTCAAATCTTGGATTTCAAAACGTTATTAATATATATATATATATATATATATATATATATATATATATATATATATATATATATATATAACAAAACGAGAACTATACAAAATAGTTTACTTCTGAAAAAATAATTGATGGGAGGAAATTATTAAAACTGTATGTTTGTGCAAAAGAATATGAGAAGTACAAATAAAACATTTACTGTATCGGTGAATGTAGAGTTATTGGAATAAATTTTATTCATATAACACCGTTTAATGAAATGTAAATAATTCTTTAAAAATGTATCTAAAATAACATCTTATCCGACAAGTTTATCATAACTAAAATGTATATTAGAAACATATTCGGCAATTTTATTATTATTCTGTTAGTATTGCGTAACAAAAACAACTTGCTGTTTCGTTTACTGGGCAGATAAAACGGCTATTGAGGTTCTCCAAATGTCTGTTCAAATATTTATGTGTGGTTTTCAACCTCTAACATTTTATTTGCCGCTTTTCTTTGAGGGTTGTTATATATAAAAAAGTACAGTTACACCACTCCATGTACCATAACCTCAATAACGCAGCAAATAAAAAGGGAATTATTTATGGGGTGGTTGTAGTGGTTCTCTGTAAGAAGTATTGTGATTTTATTGGAAAACGTAAATGTATTTATTGTTATGTTTATTACTTTCTTACAATAGGTAATAAAATGTTAGTTCAAGCATACGTTATAGGGACCTAACAGTATTTAATTGCTATATTAATGTCGATTCTTATTGTTTTTGAAATCGTTTCTAAGTTTTGTGAAATTTAATTTAATTAGTTTCTTATATATAAAATAGGGGTTTGAGTCATATCTTCGCAATTCAATTCAGGTTTAAAAGTAATGGGCTGAAACCTCAAATTGCACACGTAAATATTATCAGAAAAAGTACAATTTTTCAAAATCTGTAATAAATCCATTGCAAACGTCGTGGCTGTTACCGACTGACCTTCACAGCTATTATTTACAATTATTTATTATTTAAAACACGATATTTACAGAAAAGTATGTTATTAATGTGCGTGTGTGCGAAAGAGATGAGAGATAGAATATTTTAATAAAACTAAAGGTTGGTATTTATGCACACATGGTTAGGTCGCATAGTTTATCCAACAAGCTCTAGTTTTCAGTGTAAAATCCCTTCTTAACTCAGACTTATGCAACCAAGCAGACTTCATGTTTACGATACGTTTTCCAAGCAAAGTATGTACTTTCATTTAATCAACGCCGAGATTAAAACATAAACTGCGTAGTTTCTAAACTTGCTATAAAAATGAGGGCTTTTATTACTTTTCAGGAATTTATCTACAGGATGGCATGAAAATAAAAAATGATATTCATTTTAATTTTTTAAATAAATTTGCATTAACATATTAAAAATATTTGGGACTTATTGGGCCACTTGTTTTTTTAAAGTCTATCTGACCCGTAACACTTACGTTTTCTCTCGCATCATAGAAAAAACTTTTTCTTGCTTGGTTTGGATAGAAAAATGTGGCTTTTCGACCTCGTGAAAAATTAGTTTGAAGTTCATGACTCTAAGAAAGGTAATACGAAATATTTAAATATCTCCTAATATCATAAACATATTGTATTGTATAATTAAAATATATATTGTATAGGATTATTAAAATGCTTGGTCCTTTGTTGCTTTTATGTTTTTAAGACGATTTTTGCAAATTACAAAAAAACTTTGATATCTGTGCTTAGAAGCCAATCAGCGTTTGTATAATATAAATACTTCCTATAATGGTCAACCAGTCAAATTTACAGCACAAGTAATCAATAGTTGTTTTGTGGAGGTGATTACATTGTAATTAGTTTTTAGAAGAGAAATTAACTCCGTCCATTTGGGACGACAAATCTTGGCCGTCAAATTCCATGAAATGAGAATAACATATTTAAAAGAGCACACTCACTATACTACAACTTCATATGAGAGAAATTACGAAAACAGTTTTAAACAGAAATCATTTTGAAGTCTGCTATTAAAAAAAAACAAAAAAAAAAACAAGCTAGTAAGTTAGATATATTCATTATTCTACCTTCCTCGTAAAATATCATTGACATCTAACTAAAATTTTGAAAATTCGTAGATAAAAAATAGGCAGAATGTAAACATATCGACAATAAAGAAACGAATAAAACAAAATTTTCCATAAAATTCACTTTATTTATGCAACAAAAATAGAAGATGACATTTCAATAACTAAGTCATCATCCTCAGCTGTTACATAGACACAAATCCTACTGACAGTGGATTGTATGTTACATTCATTTGTTTATTGGAGTTTGAACAAATGTATCTCATTACAGTTGTTGATAAAGACAATATTATGTAGAGATTGACATAGAAACCTGAATTTAAGAGGAAGTTGTGATAAAATATGAAGCTCATATAAACTCAGGTTTTACAAAAATGATCCTTGTCAAATTTATTAAGTTTTATTGGAATAAGTTGGAGCTAAAATATTTTATTATTAAAATGTTAAAATATTTTAATATCTTAAATGTTTATGCAATTTTGGTTTTTATCATTTCTATCAGCTAGTAATAGTTTGTTCTTTTATACAATGCATTTCATAAACTAAATCACTTTCATCGTGTTATAAACTGGGATAAATTACTGTATCAAGTACATAAATTATATCATAGTTTTTTTTTGTAGGGAAATGTTTTAGATTAAGCAATATAAGCAACGGATTTACCCCCACCTCCCAATTCATTTGCATGACAGAAGTATGATAATGGTCTCTAACCGCAAGCAGCAATTTCCGGCTTTCTGAGACTGCGTTTCTAATTGACTGGGTCTGATGAAACCGAGAGCGTATAGGTTAGGACCCTTAAAGTATCAGCATTGAAAAAATATTGGAGAAATACAAAATATCAACTCTCGTTTGACCACAAAATCTATATTTATCTATATAAATGTTTATGTCATAGTAAACTGTTCTTAGTCAATTAACTATCTTCATATTTCAGTACTATAGAACATAAAATTTACTAATAGCATAAATTAAAAAAAAATTAAATAAGTCTTGTTTGACATAGTTCATTTGAACACTAGAATCATTATTGTTTTATAATTACTTGTAGTGTTCTTTTTTGAAAAAAGTCCCATTTCGGAGATATTGGTTAAGTAAGAAGTTTAAAAGAAAGTATAATGTACCAAATCCCATCTTAAAAAATACATACAAAAACAATCATAGCCTACCATTAGTAAGTCATACCTAACCTATTGTAAACAAATGTTCAGATGAATTTAGCCAAATAATTATAAAAATTGTTACCAAAACTTTAGATAATATAAATTTACCAAAAAGTAGAAACCAACAAATGTAGTAAACACCATATTTAAAAAATATTTATAAACTGTTAGCAATGAATGTGCAAAGTAGGCCTAACCTACAAATAGGCTAAATGAAAATCGTATGCCAAGATTAATAGAAACAAAACACTTTTTATTAAAAACCATTCTAATTGAATACATGTAGAAATATATGTTTAGTTAACATAATAAGAGAAGTAAAGTTCAAAATATCAGCAAAGCACTTGTAAACAATCACTATGTATTGGAAACACTCAATCCAAATCCAGGTCACGTCATTTACAAAACACCGATTCCAAAAACAAACTGTCTCAGAATTATATTCACTAATAGATATGTAACACGATATTATCTGTCACAGTTAGTATTATATAAACTTGTAAAATCACAATAGAATAAGAGTTCACTAAACTTTTAAATAGAAATATGATAATTTGTAAATAACTAGTTGTAGACTTGAACAGCTGTTAGATTATATTTAGAAAAAGCCATCTTGCAAATTCGCGGAATAGTACATAAACAATCTATTACTTTCAAATATCAATTTCCAAATATTTGTAAGTCAAAGTAAATTTTAATTGAACCATGATCTCAAAATTGAAACAAAACTATAAGATACTAAAGTGCACTTAACTATCTACATAAATGTGATTAAATATCGTAAATGTTGATGGAAAACGTAAGAAATAGATCCTTCAACCAATGAACGTACGAGTCCAGAAGGTTTACAAAAACAACGAGACCACGTGACAACAATCGACCAATCACAAGATGAAGATGGCGTGGAACAAAAATTGAATATACAAGTCCCGGGAGGTATGAAGAAGCCGGGAAACGTAAGCGTCAGTTTTTGGAGAGAGAGGCATCCAGACAGCCAAAGGATGAAGATGTACATTTGGCGTGTGTGAATTTTTTATATATAGTTTCGTTTTTTATCAAATAAAGTGAAAGTGATTTAAAAAATATACAATTGGTAGTATAAACTTAATTAAATAAGAAAACAATTCACAGAATATAAAGAATCCAATTTTAAAATAATTACAAGAGGCAAGAAAGATTAGCCTAAATTCAAATCATTGTTTTGAGATCACCATTTTTTATTGAGTCCTCTTTTCATATATAACTTCTTCAATTTTAAATAGATATGCGTTTAGTGGTTAATTTAAATCAGCCAGCTCGAGTTCCCCACCCGAGATAAGATATAGACTGTGCAAAATGTTATTTTGAATTGCAGAACTGTATAAATTTGTGTTTAACTATTGTAAATAAAGTTAATTAATAATCTGAAAATTGAAACAGAATGATAAATGCAATTTTCTTAATTCTCTTCCAAACATATTATTATATTTGTTATAAATAGGCAAAGACACCAAGATATAATTTTTAAATTAATTTCTAAAATAAAATAACATATTAAAATAATTCGTTATAAATTGGCATCCCAACGTGGGGCTGAATTAAATTGAATTTTGCAAATTGGCTTTAATTTAATTAGTTAGTAAGAAAGATATAAAATTGAATTTATAAGTAAGACTTTTGCAATTTTAGATTTAGAATATATAATTATGTAAAATTAGTTAATAGATTTATTTAAACATTGTGAATCAAAAGAATAACTCTAAAACAGAACAACACTATCCACTACACTTAGTATTACATCATAAATAGTTTCAAGATTTTGAAATATTAGAGATGGCCTATATGTTAGTATTTAAGTGAAATAATTAGGCCTAGAATATAATAATATATGTGTTAAAATATCTAAGTGTTAATCATCATAACTAGTAAAGTATTCCACAATAATAATAATAATAACAACAATTATCCCTAGATATATTTAACCAATATGAACCCATCTCAAGAAGAGACTCCTAGATATAATTTACGAGAAACTATTAAACCCAGTGAAAAGGCGCAAGAAGGCCAATTAAAAACTTTAAGACAACCTACTTTAACCGAAACCGAAGAAATTAGTAACCAACAAGAATCCACCATGGAGACACCTAACATAAATGCTAATACAGAATCAGAAACACCTTTAGGCCAAAATCAATCAACCCTTTTAGAACAAATGACAATGCTAATCCAAAATTTACAATTAAATATGGACCAAAAATTTAAACAAAATCAAATAGAAAACCAAACTTTTATTAGAGACAACTTTAAAGAAATACGAGGTGAACTAGAGGATGTTAAAGAATGTCTAGCTAGCCAAATAAATAGGGTAGAGACACAATTTACTAGCAAGTTAGCAGGAGTCGAACAGGCCATTGAGAATAATAATAAAAGAATAGTAAATATAGAAACCAGGTTAGACGAAACAATAAACAAGCAAATCTTAACTGAATCCTTAAATAAGCAGGAATTAATATTGGACAATAAGATAGAACAGAATAAAATTAGTGTAATCCAAGAGGTACGGAATATAATAGCAGAATTACCTAAACCTAACCTAGAAGGTCAAATACCCACACCTATCAATGTTATTTGTAACGCAGCAAACCACGACAGTAATATTAACCCTACTCTGCCTCGTTTCAACGGAAGACAAGCCAACCCTAATGAGTACCTATATCGAATGACTCGTTATTATGAAAGAATAACTAACAGGAAAATAAATCAAATAGGAGATAGTCAGGACTGCCTATTCGATATAATTGAGAATAGCCTCGAAGGAAGTGCCGCTAGATGGTGGCAGTTAATAAAAAAAGATGTATACAACTTCCAACAATTCAGCACCGAGTTTTTGTTAAAATTTTGGAACCGAGACGTGCAAAGAGGAACTAGACAAAAATTGGAGTTTGAGCAGTATAGGCCTGGAGGAAAATTGTCTAGGAGTGAATATTTCATAGATAGAGTGCTGACAATGAAGTCTATGATACCACAGCCTAAAGAAGAAGATATCATCGCAATATTAGTCGAACACTTTGACCAGCGAATACAAGATGCTCAACGTGTCCAAAACATCACCAGCATTAAGGAGTTTGCTGATCTTCTACAGAGGGAAGACACAGAGGAGGCCAACGCAGATATAAGAAGAAGGAATAATGCAAGCCCAAGAGGAGGAGCTACGAACCAGTCCAACCGACAGAGCCAACCAAATTATTATCAGAACAGATATCAACATCAAAATCAACATTTTAAGCCTAATTCAGATCAAAATAGTAAATACAGGACTCCAAGAGACCATCCTTACCGCAGTGGACCTGGATACAACCAACCACCTCGACCAAATTATTATCAAAACAGACCACCATACCAGCAAAACAATCAACGATATGGGCAACAACAACAACAGTCTAGACCGTACGAGCGAGAACCAAGACCTATACAGAGCAACTTCAGATTATCACCACAGCAAAATTCAAGGCCCAACTATCACAACACCAACAATGAGTCATACCAGGAGAGAAGACCGAATGCCTATCCAACACCAGAGCAACAGAGGCTGTGCCAACTCATCACAACGACAACAAAACCAGCAATAACAACCCGAACTGAACCGACAATACAAACCAGCACAGAACCACCAGCGTTAAACTCCCACGCACTGGTTTAGGAAGTAATAATCAAGAAAATCATGGCCGTACAGGTGAAACAGAGAGCTATCCATCAAATAACACTTCACCACCTACACCAGTGCCTATAATTAAAAATAATTTCGGAAATATGCCAACCTACATAGATAATACAAGCAATGTCAAAATTACAATCTCCAATCTTTATTGTGATAGGGACTTTCTTCTAACAGAAGACGCAGATAAGGAAGATCAAACACCTCTAATGAACAACAAATGTCCAGAAATAAACATCACCTTAAATGGAATAATAACAAATGCTTTGATAGATACGGGAAGTACCATCTCTTGCATCTCTGAAAATTGGTTTCAGGATAATAAAATTAAGTTAGGGCATTTCGAGCAGTTACCAGTAAGCAATACCCATATAACAACAGCTTTAAACAATAAGTCAAAGAGAGTTTCACAAATAATATTATTACAAGCAACCATCCAAGGACTAGAGTTTGATGCTCAGTGCATTGTAGTGCCAAATTTAATCAAAGACTGTATTTTAGGAATAGATATGATAAGGAATTTGAGAATGAATATAAACTTCGACGATAATGAAATAATACTCATGAATAGAGAAAACAAATCATTAAAAGTTAAGTTTGAAAGTGAGACAAATGAATCAGCAAAATGCAGAATAGTATATTATAATGAAGACGCATATGAATGTAATGAAAGTAATCAAACCAAGCTTGAGAATAATAATAATCCACACTATAGCGAAACTTGCGAAATGTTTAGAGAGAATAGTAAGCTCAGCCCACTAAAAAAAAAAAAAAATAAATAAATAATTAACTTAATATCTAAATTTAAAACCATCTTTTCAGAAAAACCAGGACGTTGTAATTTATACCAACATAAAATTGGAGTAGATAGACCAGATCATTACCATGACCAAAGCTATCCAATACCGATTAATCTTCAAGAAGCAGTTGCAAGCGAAATAAACAGCATGCTCGAAGAAAATATTATAGAAGAATAAAACAGCCCTTACGGCAATCCAATTATTATAGTTAAGAAGAAAACTGGCCATATTACGAAGTGAAACCTGTACAGACCACCAAGAACGATGAACAGCTATAAATTATCATCACCAGATGTGAAGAAAACAAAATATTAAAAACAACCCCATTTGAAGGCATAATGTGATAAACTATAAACAAACAAAGTGTTACCCAAAGCCTACAATATGTTTTATTTATGTACAACATGTTTTAATATTAACTTTATACTGTGTTTCATATGAACTACGTTTCCATTTAATTAAGTGTTCCCATGATAAACTGTGTTCCCCATTATTAACTATGACTTTCCCCAGATAAACAATGTGATGTAAACAAAGTGAATTTTCATGTAATCTGTGAAAGAACATGACCCAGTGTGTACATATCCAAATATAAAAACATATGTTCCAACATTCCATATTCCCAATCTACGAACCTGTATACCTAATAACCTCAACGACAAAGTGACAAATTAGACAATTATATAAACAAATGTGTTCTCCATCCAATGTTCCCCTATCCCTTACGAACTATAATCTTACGATGAACAATGTAAATCTTAAACCCCATACAAACAGTGATAGTAAAATAAATATGTATTCCCTATATTATGTGTTGAACTTATGAACTGTATTAAAATGTTATTTCCCTTGTTATTTATGTTCCAATATTTAATTTGTTAGTAATAAGAATTTGTCATGTTAGACAACAAGTTGTTATTAATTTAAGATGTGATTTTGTCCATGCAAAATAATTTATGCTACAGAATTTCCGCAAAATTAATTTGAAGGGCATTTATAATGTACCAAATCCCATCTTAAAAAATACATACAAAAACAATCATAGCCTACCATTAGTAAGTCATACCTAACCTATTGTAAACAAATGTTCAGATGAATTTAGCCAAATAATTATAAAAATTGTTACCAAAACTTTAGATAATATAAATTTACCAAAAAGTAGAAACCAACAAATGTAGTAAACACCATATTTAAAAAATATTTATAAACTGTTAGCAATGAATGTGCAAAGTAGGCCTAACCTACAAATAGGCTAAATGAAAATCGTATGCCAAGATTAATAGAAACAAAACACTTTTTATTAAAAACCATTCTAATTGAATACATGTAGAAATATATGTTTAGTTAACATAATAAGAGAAGTAAAGTTCAAAATATCAGCAAAGCACTTGTAAACAATCACTATGTATTGGAAACACTCAATCCAAATCCAGGTCACGTCATTTACAAAACACCGATTCCAAAAACAAACTGTCTCAGAATTATATTCACTAATAGATATGTAACACGATATTATCTGTCACAGTTAGTATTATATAAACTTGTAAAATCACAATAGAATAAGAGTTCACTAAACTTTTAAATAGAAATATGATAATTTGTAAATAACTAGTTGTAGACTTGAACAGCTGTTAGATTATATTTAGAAAAAACCATCTTGCAAATTCGCGGAATAGTACATAAACAATCTATTACTTTCAAATATCAATTTCCAAATATTTGTAAGTCAAAGTAAATTTTAATTGAACCATGATCTCAAAATTGAAACAAAACTATAAGATACTAAAGTGCACTTAACTATCTACATAAATGTGATTAAATATCGTAAATGTTGATGGAAAACGTAAGAAATAGATCCTTCAACCAATGAACGTACGAGTCCAGAAGGTTTACAAAAACAACGAGACCACGTGACAACAATCGACCAATCACAAGATGAAGATGGCGTGGAACAAAAATTGAATATACAAGTCCCGGGAGGTATGAAGAAGCCGGGAAACGTAAGCGTCAGTTTTTGGAGAGAGAGGCATCCAGACAGCCAAAGGATGAAGATGTACATTTGGCGTGTGTGAATTTTTTATATATAGTTTCGTTTTTTATCAAATAAAGTGAAAGTGATTTAAAAAATATACAATTGGTAGTATAAACTTAATTAAATAAGAAAACAATTCACAGAATATAAAGAATCCAATTTTAAAATAATTACAAGAGGCAAGAAAGATTAGCCTAAATTCAAATCATTGTTTTGAGATCACCATTTTTTATTGAGTCCTCTTTTCATATATAACTTCTTCAATTTTAAATAGATATGCGTTTAGTGGTTAATTTAAATCAGCCAGCTCGAGTTCCCCACCCGAGATAAGATATAGACTGTGCAAAATGTTATTTTGAATTGCAGAACTGTATAAATTTGTGTTTAACTATTGTAAATAAAGTTAATTAATAATCTGAAAATTGAAACAGAATGATAAATGCAATTTTCTTAATTCTCTTCCAAACATATTATTATATTTGTTATAAATAGGCAAAGACACCAAGATATAATTTTTTTAATTAATTTCTACAATAAAAATATAAATAAATTTGTTATAAAAGAAGAAATAAATACACATTAATAGCAAAAAATGTTTTAAAGCAAAGACAAACTGTTTTGTTTGGAGTTGTACCAAAGTAAAACTCTGAAATTATAACTAATATCTTACTTCCTAATAAATACAAAATGATTTATTTCTAATAAGCCGAACAACATTAAATTTGTTGTAGTTAAGCAGGATACAAATTACTTATATAATATATATATTCAGTATATACATATTCTTTTTTTATCCCTGAAAATTATCTTTGTTTGATCGAAATGTACTAATTATAATATTTCCTTATTGTTTATAGGCGAAAAATATATCGGTCATCACCGTCTTATAAACATAGTGTCAGGGTCTGAATAGAACATGATTTTGGTCAAAAGAGACATGAGATAAAAAATGAAAGAAATTTATCTAACCTAAGACAACATGAAGAAAGTTGTAGATCCAGCTAGGCTTCCTCGGGTTAGTCACACTAGTAGCCTACGAGGTATGAATGAACCTCTGAAGGTAATTTTAATGTATCCTTCAATATACATTTTTTGTATCTATTAAGAAATGTTATCTATAAAATTATTTTAAGAAGTATGTTTTAAAGGACTTTAGAAAACAATCTTATACCAATTTAATACACATATATGTATTTATATATTATGTATTTCAAGAAAATATAAATAAAAATTCGTTATGAAATATTTTATATTTTAATTTTATTTGTGTACAAATAGGAGTACGTTAAATTTAGAAGCATTGGTATTTATCTATATGAACAGTGATCTGATTTTTTTTAAACAGTCTGTTTGGAGGACTGATCAAATTAAAAAATTGATTGTTCAGATATTTAAAGATGACGTACAATATTCACATATTATATTCCATTTTATCAAATACATAAAGGACATTGTTGTTAAGGATAGTTTAATGTAAAAGTATACGTCATAATATTGTAACGTAGAAAGCTTGAAACTTGGACAGTGAAAACTATCGAGTGTTTCATATATTTTGTATTGCGGAACAATATCGCAATGCGGATTTCATTTTCAATGTCCCGACGTCAGAAACAAAACAGGGAAATATAAAGCGAGCGAGCTGACCCAAATTGACTCCGTAAGGTGTTATCATCAATCAGTTCGGTTCACGTATTGGATCCGGTTGGGAAACCCGACACTTTGACCTATATCTTGAACAATATGTCGCTTTTTATTCATTTCTGTTTCAATAGACAGAGTCGGTTCAGCCGATAATAAGGCGCAGTCCATCTATCGCACTTCTCTCCACTTATTGCTCTTAAAATATCCGAGTATTTTCATCCACCTCTAGAATATATAAAAACCATAAGACTGGATTTATAAATTTAAATGAAACAGATTGCTCTTTATTTAAAAAATTCTAAAAAAAAAAAAAAAAATATAAGTAGTAATTATAAATAGGTATTTATCAGTACATACTTAGATCTTTCTAAGTGGAATTTCAGAAAAAGTTTATCGCCCATAAATATTCTTGTTTTGAAAGGTCCTTGAAAGACATGTTAAAATAGTATACATTAAGATTTAAACGTCTTGTCATTGCAACTTAGGCGAATCAGTTTAAATTATTACAATGCAGAGATAATAGAAACATGGGCTTAATGGTTAATGTGTGGAAGGGAAGCGCAGTAGAAGAGGGGGTGGATAGACAGGATGCATGAATCGATCCTGCCTGGCTACCTCTTCTTTCCTTATTCATGGCTCTCCACTATTGTTGCACTTTTCAATGGCCTATCCACTCAAGAAGAATAGCCAAGGACTCCTGCAATCGTGAACTCCGCAACCAGTTTGACATAACAATATAATTATGTAATAGTATGACCTAGGTGAATCAATGTTGCATTATTTACTGCACTAACATGACAAAATAAAAATGAAATTAACTCTGTATGAATATAACTATTAAAATTGGCTTGGCTTTTTTCCGAATAACATTAACACCACTGGATTAATTAAATAACGGTTTTACGGTATTTCTTGCTACCGTAAGATAAAAACTAAACAATGAAAATAGTATTTACTTAATTGTTTATAAACATTATGACAAGTACATTTTTATGATCTGAATGACAATACTGTATCTGTGAAACTTTTTGTGTTTATTTTGTAGTTTTAATAAATGAAACCATAAGCAATTTATTTTAGAATCTTGTAATATTTCAGTTATGAACACTAGTATCATCTGCAGTCTTTGTCTAATATATAAAAAGAAACATTTTGAAATACTCGAATAATAACGTTGGTGAGAATTATTAAAAAAAAACTTTTTGAAAACAATTAGCTCGAACGATCATAAGTTATTCCTATATGATTTCCAATATAATTTTCGAAAAACAAAATTTCCAAAAATGTATATATATATGATATATTCCAATTTCCACGATATTACAGTTATTGAGGGCTAGGGATGTTTATTTAATGTTGTTTTCTTCCTTCTTTCTTATAAGGTGATGATTTAAAAAATTCAATTACTAATATAAATACACAAACATATATTCGAAAAATGTAATATCTCTTCAGCGTTTCAAGTTTGATTTAAATAACTTCTCTACGTTAATATATTTTACAAGGGTTTCTCTAATTCCCGTCCTTTGTTCCGTATAACAATCGATCCTTCGTATGAAACGATGCGAAACAAATGTGAAAGGAGGGAATAGCTTTGGTACAATTAGGCATTTAGCATAATCGAGATAAGACCACATCGTTGACGGTAATCGTCTGGCAACAAGATAATTGAACAGCAACGGTGCACAGGGTGTATTCATGAAGTTACATTGTATGCACGGATATGTCATTGTAAGTTAAACACATACACATTTAATTTATTAAAAAATAATAAGAAAGGAAGTATTCAAAAATATTCGATGTGACATGGATCTAAAAAGAAAATAAGTAAATCCCCCACCCCAAAACGAGAAACAATTACAAACACTCTTTTAATATTTTTTTAATACAGTTTGGTGACATAGTCATCATCTTCAGAGGATTATAGTTAAATTAATCACGATGAGCAATAAAGTAAACAAAGAATTCTTAAAACACAAAAAAAGGAAAGAAAAATGAAGATTCTCTTAATAATACTAGTTAGGTTTACTATTGTTTCCTTATTGTACATTTCCATGTCAATGTCATCATCATGATCAGTTTAACTACAATCCTCTGAATATGGTGACTATGCAATTTAGGGTCCTATAATAAAAAGAACTGGATTACTAACAATCTTAGTTTATGTGGTGAGGTATTTTTGTTTCCCTTATTCGTCATAGTGCTCTTTCAACCATAGATACTAGGATCTCAAATTGTTTATACCAGTGGCTTTCTAATGAGGGTTTGATGAAATAATTTATAAGGCACCGGTATCTAAAAATCCGTTCATGTTGGAATATATCCATCTGTTATCTAAAATAAGTTCAAATGTTTTCAAAATCTGCTAAGAATCCCTTAAGAGCCCCCAAAAACGTACTGGTTACTATTTTAAAAAATACCAGTAAACGTTTAAAAGAACAACAAATTAACGGCCATGGGTTTTATAAAAAATATAAAATTTTAGTGAAATATAAAAATTATTACCTAAAACCAGTATGCTAAATCACAAGTAAAACATTATTAAACTACAGGTGGAAAACAAAATTGAACCGTTGTCATTAAAAGCGTGATTTTAAACAAATACAATATACGTTGAGGACGCCTTTATGACATAAGCGAAACAAGTTTAGGTTCTATTTAAATATGTTAATATTTTTTGAAAGACTGCGTCCGGTTTCTTTTAATTATGTTTTTATTACATTGAATTTGCTCTTGTGCAGCTATCTGTTTGACCGATAATAAGTAACATCATATAGAAATGTATTTATTTTGCAACACCAGTATTGGAACTTAAACCCGAAGACCGCCACTATAAATTAATGATATCCCCTATTCTTAGAATCATTTTCTCAAAAAGTATAGCGTTGAAAATAATAATAATGAAGGACAATATACAGAGGAATATAAATACGGAGAAAAGTTAAAAAAAATATAATTGCTCTCTCCGAATGCAACAGAAGAAAGATAGCATGAAAGTCTACAACGTGATATAACTCGTAATGACGTCAATAAATTGAAAATTCAAAAGCTTCGATACAGTGTAAAAGGAAACAGATTCTTATGTATTTAAATTTACCTTCTGACTCAATGAATTCTCTCTCTACACTCACCTGTAACACAAGAACAAATATGTATATTAGAAATAGAAAACGTTACAGAGTATAATGTATAAAAGAGATCAACTGAAGAAACTACAATATGTCATACCTTTACTCCTTATTTTTACTGAAGTTCACGAATTCGTTAAATTTTTTAAGTCAAAAGTCTAATTGAAATAACTTAAATTTTCTCTGAGTAAAATAAAGGTATAACTTTGTAGCTAATGATGTTTGATTAATTTGTTATTAATATTTAAAATGAGGGAAGTACATTTGTCAATACAATAAGTGATATAGCACCAATGTTTTCTTCTAGAAGACTGAATTAATACTTACCTTTAATGGCGTTAAACGTGGCATAAACAAATAACGTTTACAAAAATGGATGACATATTTTATTGAATATAATTAGAGATGGAGAGTTTAAATTTCAGGAATTCGTTATAGTAGTTAATTTTAGAACAATTGTAAAACGTGTAAATATTTCTTCTCTTTTAAATATGATGTTACGGTAATATTCCAATATTTAAAATAGTAAAGGGTATAGTAAAACGTTTTTATAAGTTTATGCAAAAGAAAAACATTGGTGAATTTAAGTTTTTTAATCTAGCTTTCAAATTAAAAATAGCGGCCAAAACGTATTTTCTAATCAAATACACGAAATGAACCTGTAAAAACAGAATTTCTTAAAGTACGTTTAGACTGGTACTCGAAAACTGGTAAATCAAGAGTTGATATAAGGTATGGTTTGGTTAGGCAAGTTGGTGCAAACTAAAGGAATTCCAGGCTGGGTTTCATAAATCGTACAGTACAATAGACAACATACAGTACTTAATTTTATAAGTATAGTAAAGGTTAAATTAAAATGAAACTTAGTAATGTGTTTTTTTTTCTTTTTGGATATTTCTGCTGCCTTTGATTGAGTGGACAGTTAAAAGGTTAACGTAGCATGGTATATAAAAATAATTATTATAACAATAAAATTTATTGTACACAGATAGAAGCGCCATAGTGTGGAAGTTTTTTTCAAAGAGAATTCGAAACATGTACTGATATCAAACAACGTTGTAGCCAAAGTCGGTTACGATTTGCATTGTTTACGTATGATATTGATAACGAATTGGAAGGTGGAATGAATATTGAAGATATCATCATACAACGCTTAGTGTCATCATATTCTTAGTGCACCTGATAGGTGCACTTTGCAGAACATAATTAATGCATTATAAGAATATTGCTTATGATGGAGTTGTATTGTAAATTTAGATAATCAAAGATATTAGTATTTGGGAATGGTGGAAAACCAGCAAAAGACGAGAAATGGTGGTATGATAAACAAAGAATAGAGGTGGTCACCACATACAAATATTTGACACATTACACTTTTATCAAAGCTGTCTAGAGAAACATTTAAAAAAGTTATCAATAGCAATATGTTCCTTAAATTCATTCAACAACATAATTTTTTTGTTTGTAAAGAAAATTGACATTTTTAAAGGTGTCCTTAGATCAGTAATCAGTTACGGGTTCGGGTGTGGGGTTAGAAAATGTATGATACAGTGGAAGTGATACAGCATTTTTTGTAAAGAAAAAAATTGCCGGCTAATGCTCTTATTACCCGATTTTTTGTTTATAGTCAAAAAGCATTTATTGTTTGTGAAAAGGTGTTTGGAGAGCTATCTTCAACTCAATACCCAAAGTTTCATTTAAATTAAGTTTTAGCTAAAAAGGTATACTTGTATACAAAATTATAAGATTTTTATGATTTGTATGACATTCCTAATAACAGTAAGTTTCCAATTTTTTTGAGGTAGTTAAAGAAAAAAATAAAACTAAAATTTTATTTTATTATTGTTATTGTTGCACTACAGTGGACGTTGTCTAATATAGATTCGTACTGATTTTTAATGCAGACTATTTAAATGTTATAACAAATTAAATTTAATTATTTGGTTTTAAAAAGTCAGCACGGAGTTAAATATTCCCACTCTGCTACTTCTTCCTTGTGTAACATTAATAAAGAAGAAGAAGACATCTTTAGTTTGATTGAAGAGTATAATTATAAATTTAGTGCTTCATGAGCTTTGTTTTCTATATTTCCATGTTTGGTCGAGATATATTCTGTAATTGGGTGTGTGGTATTATTTTTCTGTATGAACGGAAGAAGTAGTAGAATTTATATTTCATAATGTTGTATATAGTTAAAGGCTAGTAACAACAAATAGTAATTTTTTTAATTTTAAGAAAATCTGACTTAGAATGACAACCTCTGAAAGGCCTTGGACCAAGAGTATGGTCTATATTTGAACATGGTTGCTTAGCAACCAGGGTTGTGTAATATTACCTTAATGTGAATATTTAACTTATTAAGTCCCTCAACAATCCTTTCTTTATTTTTTATGTAAATACTACCAGTTTCGGCGTCGAAAAGTCATCTTCAGGTAAAAATGTTTACATTCAGCTAACGTCATTAAATTGTGGTTTATAATTACACATAAAAACATAAAAAATTGTTAAACATATAAGACAAACTTCACTTTGCATGGTCGACTGTCACTAGTACATTGAAATGGTTACAAGATGACGGATGAAATATTTTAAGACCTTAAAAGTAACAAAACCTAAATACGTTCTTAACATTATGTCCTTAAGTTGAACTATCCTCAAAATTATTAAATTTGAGAAAGTAGACAGTTTCCGTAATGTAATCCCTGATATCTTATATCATAAAATCATAATATATTATATTCAATAATTTTTGTTTGAATTGATATTTATTTTCCGCGATACTATTTTATTGTACCGGAGAATAATAATAAAATATTTAAAGTGACAAAGGAAAAATGTTGTGAATTAAAATGCTCAATGAAAATTAATGTATCATGCTTGAAACTGCAACTATATTTTTATTTTTAAAGATTTATTCGTATAAATTGGGTTATTTGTTTAAATATTTTAGCGATTTATTCAAATGCTGAAATTTGTCGAATTCTAAATATTGTTTAAAGAAACTACCTTTTTCGGGGATCTGAAACTTGTATGTTTTGTATTTATTCAAAACATGGAATAAGGAAGGTTTGTAATTATTTGAAGATAAAAACCTACTCAATTTATGTTTTAATTCAACGACAAACATAATAAGTAAACAAAAAATACAGCGTTGCTTTAAATGGTTTGGGAATAGTCTATGAAACATTAAAACAGATTTGTTAAATATTTATTTTAAACTTGTTTCTTTTTATTCTTCAAAAAATATGCTATCAAACAATAAATTAAAATATCGTGACTTTTATCATCCAAACAATCAAACGTCTGAATAATAAAGTAAATATCTTGTATTTTGTTAAAAATATAACAGAACGCTTTATGGAATCAAGAAATTCCACAACACAAGATATTTTATTTAAAATTTGAAATTGAAGTTTTCTAGTTTTCTTATTATTACTACATAATAACACAAATAAGACGTACTACATTGCAAGTTATTACAATGATTCTTGGAAATAGTTGTGTATAATAATGAACGAACTTTGAGCATAGTTAAATACATAAATATAAATACACATTGAGCGCGTTCGTTCGTCTAACTTTAGCTCGTTAGAGAAGTTTAAATCGAGAAAAACTTGTGATTGCGACCCTGATTAACTGGGGAATATTGTGCATACACGGCACGACATCAACTTTGTATGTTTGGCACTTCGTCGTACTTTAATAATTTATCACTTTATAAAACAGTTGTTCATTATTTATTGCAAATTTTGTTTAGATATTATTTCCATCCCAGCGAAGAGTAGATACAAGTATAGCTTTTAAAGTATATTCATAAAGTTATATAAGAAAATGAAGTATTGCTAGTATAAGATTGTTAGTTTATTTTTGTTTATTTTAATACATTATAATGAATTTCGGAATGTTTTTATTTAAAAAGTGTAACAGATGATCTAATTTTTGAATTTTCTTAGTGTAAGTTTTAACTACATTTTGGTTAATTATGTTTTAAAAGTAAAAACAGACAGAAAAAAATCGTTTAAGTGGGATACTGAGTTATCACAAAATATAAAAGTGGGAATCATACTTTAGTAACATCTTTATATTTTAGCAACAACACTAATACATTAATCAGTGAGATTTCATACATAAACTAATTACGCGCATCGTTAACTTAATGATAAGAGTGGTTTTAATTTGTTCTCTTCTGTTGATAATAAATTATTTCGCTTCAAGATTAAAACCACATGGAATCAACAATGGTCCATAAGCCTTCCATTAACAATTGTTCATTAATAATCGACTGGGTAGCCACAAGTACCGGGTAAGGAGCTTGGACAAGAGAAATTTAATTGATAACCAAAGCCCTTCTGAAGATGCATCCCTTCACTTTATGTCGTGTATACATTATGCAGAACATCAACAGTCTAGTATACAACCCCAATTCACTTATGTCAAAGTAGCCAATACGGAGACTTAGTTAATTAATTGTAACTTACAATACTGACCCCATAGGATATTATCAGGGGTATATTGGAAATAGTTTGAGCTAGATTTAGATTTATGCATCCGCCGGACGGAAATCATAATCAAAAGATCAACTGATAAATTAAATATTTTAATTTGATTCATAAGGTTCTACTAGTTCTAAAAACTGCTTTTTAAAATTTTCAGCGCACTATTGAGAAAATCGTGTCAGTAAAACTGGAAATTTTGGAATTATTAAAAGTTTTTGACTTTCTTGGAGTAGTTTCAATGTGAATGGGGTATTTTACTCAGTAATCTATCTCCGAAAAACTGATTATTGGGGACTGGTAACTAATATTCAGTAATATGTTTACAAATTATATATAGATTAGAATGACACTGGCTATGAAACGTGTGTGAAAAAAATGCATTACGATGAACTGAAGGCAGTAGAATAATCTGGTATATTGTTAATTATCCTGAAGTTAAATTTAGTACATAAATATAAATTTCTTTTCTGTTTATTCTGGTGGTTTATCACTTGACGAGCTTTAGCATGTTCAACAACTCTTCTCCAACCCTCTGGTCTGTCGCGAGTTTCCTCCATTCTCTCACCACCATTTCTTCAGTTTTACCATCCACCCACTCTTTCTTCAGCGGGACTTCTTTGTTCTTCCATGCGGCCTTTCTTTCCACATACCCACATATCCTAGTTTTATCCATTCTGACAAATTGTCGTAGCTGTCTAATTCTTTAAGTTTTTACGAATTGGTCAATATCCATGCATTCTATGATAGTGTACAATTCCTTTCTTTTACACATAAATCGTTTACATTTCTAATTAGTTTAAAGATTATTCTTATAAGTTGTTCATCTGACTTGTAGTTGTCCATATTTCAACCTCATAGATGACCAATGGGTATTCCAATTAATGCGTGATTAGAATTTTGTTATTTGTTTAACAGTTTTATATTCTCTATTGGCTGTACGCCTTTTCGCCTAACCTTGTTTCGCAGCACAGATTAACTTAGGCGTTTCTTTAGTCACGAGTTGTGCACGTAAATTGTACATTGTAATATTACAATGTAAAGTATCATTACGTAAGCAAAGTTAAAATTAAAAGTCGAGGCGTTTTGTATGATTGGATGATTGGTCACTAAATGAAAAACATACATTGTGGTTAAATTGGTTTTATTGAAGCTCTTAAATTTCCATTTCGGAGACAATGAGCCTTTTCTTAAAACATGTTAAGAACAACGTGTTGACAAATGTAAATAATAAATGAAAATATTGTATCTTATGTAAATTAAAGTTACGAATGAAAAGTAATAAACCCAAATAGAAACGATGAAACCCGAATTATTAAAATTCAATGTCGTTGTACAAATAAAAATAGTAAATACATTGATAATGTCGATGTAACTTTTGGATTTAGTAGGACGGCCTTAAAGTTTAAGCCGTTTACTGTATCAACTGACACATTAGCGTGAACACGAGTCATAGTTATGAAGTATTACCATTAGTTTTCTTAAATTATAAGTTATACTTGTCTGAGGTAAGTGTGTAAATTGCTCTATAAGCTTTGGTCTCTTGACAAAAAAATATATTCATGATTTCCTTAATGGGAGCAGCTAAACGTTGTTCCATGTTTATGATAAGTTCAGTGAACACGATATAGTTTGCATTGGCAATGACGTTTGTAAGTAACTTCAAGACAATTATTTCTTCAAACTACCAGATTAAAACTATTAGTTTGATTTTAATAATACAACTTTTTTATATTATAGTAATAGAAACACATGATACAAACATAATTATGTGTATGCGTGAGCGTATAACTTTGTTTAGATTTATTTAGCTTTTACCGACAATTATTACTGCTTATATTATGATTATTTTGGTAGGGAAGAACATCATTAAAATCCCACATTGGTAATTAGGGATAATTTTATGTATGCTCACCTTTCTTTCATCTTTCTTATCAGGTCTTTCTTACCCAACTCTTGTTCCCTTCCGAACTTGATCCTAATAGAGTATTCAAGGGCCAAGGGGCGAGAATACTTTTTCGAAAATAAAAATTGATGGTTTTATGTTGAGTTATGTCGTATCAGAATAGTTTTTCTAAGAAAATAATCCTCAAGGCTCATCTTTAGTCAGTGTAATTCCGCTCTCTTATATTTATTTGTATGAACGTCCATTAACTGTGTTGGAAAAGAAAGTTAGGTGAAACATTTTTATAAAACATTTAAATCAAAACACCTCCATGAATTATGTATATAGTTAACGCATTCTTCTTCCGCTGACCTTGACAAATAGCATTGAAAACAAATATCGATCCAGTTGAAAATTAGCGTTGTATTAAAACACTAATTGAAGATTAACACAAATATACAATAAGTCTCACTATCGAAGAAGATGCTACAATTTGTGGTGTGTAAAACAAATTAAAGTGAGAGAAAAACAAACACAAAATAATATTATCATATTTGAGAGCACGGGGTTACTTGAAGAAACTGAATCATTAAAAACATTTCCCAGTAGAGTCACACAGAATCAAGGAGTGGATTAGTGATTAAATATTAACGAAGACGAATCCTAAGAACTCATTTGTACCTTCACAAGTGTTGCTATTTTCAAACGTTTCTTATATTCAAAGCGCTTCTTAAAAAAATTAATGAATTAAATATTATTTTCTTCAAATGATTCTGTGTGCAAAGTTTCTTTTAATATTTTACAATTACACTAACACTGGAAAATTTTATAGGTATGAAAAATAAATGAATTATGTACAAACAAAGGAATCTGATAAAATAAAAATTATTAACGAAAGGAAGCCTATTATTTTTATATATATATTTGCTTATTGTATATACAATGAAACAAATACCTAATCTTTCGGGTTGTAAATCAACTGTCAGTATAAGTGAATTTCAAATGCTGTTTTTTTGTAAATGTATATTATAAAACATAAACCAAATTCATCATTTGTTCCTTGTTTCAACTTATTGCAAAATTTAAAAAAAAATTTCTTGTTTATTATATAATATTTTTAATAGGGAGTAAATGGAGCGAGAATTAACATTATCACAAATTAGAGCAGAGAATTACGATTTTTATAAGTACGAATATAACCAGTATTATATTATTAGCGATATCTTAGCATAAATATTTTTACGTGAAACTGTTGTGTTTACAACATTTTATAATTGTCCACGTGCAATGTCTTTAGTGTAAATTATAATTTGATATAAAACGACGTCTTCACTAAAGTTTTTGTCCTATATATATTATATATCATATTATATATATTGTATCATATTATAGCGACTTAAATTTTATTTCGTGTCAAATGGAGACAGACGAAAAAGTAAATTTATAATAAGAGCATGTCAAAAAGTTTGGGCAACATATGTGGTTCATAAAATATATATTGAATTTATTTAAAAAAAAGAGTAATATGCTTAAAAGTATTATATATATATGTTAATGTTATCAAAACGTAAAATATCTGTTTCAGCTAAGTAGAAACACATATAGAAAATTAAATGGGTTGATGAAAATATTTTATGAAAAACTAATAGTTATAACAGATGATTGTATTGATAGTTCAGAATAATAAATGAACAGTTATTATGAATATTAAAGTAATAATAAATGCAATAAAAATAGCTTAATTTAGATGACAAAAATGTTACTGTAGAGCATATTTTATTCCTAACCTCAAAATTCTATAAGATTAGAACGTAGAACATACTTACAATTAAAGAAATAATTTTTTTCCTCTTCAGTTATTAACGGAACACAAGTCAGTAACGTTATGTTTCATTATTGTAATAATTTGAGTTAATTTTTACATTGAAATAACTAATAATGAGTTCAATTTAATAAGACTACGTTACTTAAGAATTTATAATGTTCAATATTAAACAACGTGTGTAAGAGATGTATAATTTCAAAGGGAAGGGCACGGGGGATGCAGGGATGGGGGGTGGCAACAATTGCTGGATTGTAAATCAGCCTTTGTACAAGGCCTAAGTTCTGGTGTCAAATAACCTCTCGGGCAGATCTCTAGGGAAATATACGAGTGAGTTATAATCAACATTACTCGCTGGAAGTAGTCATTAATAAATAATGTACAAGTATCTTAATACATAGTGGAGCGATGCGACTCCTTAGAGGATTATTCAGTTCCTCAACGACTACAAACTATCCAACAATTAATTCCTTGATTACTTTTGTAATTGAGTTCAAAGTCATGGAATGTCAATGTAATGTTATTTGTACTACGCTCGTAAATCGTTTTTTATGGCGTAACTGTTTAATGCTGCGTTTATCACGGCTTTGTTTGATTTTATGATCTTTGAAATTTGTTATCTTTTTGTCAAAAGCTGTGTTATTGTGTTGTTTGAGAATAACGAATATGATACAAAATCAATTAAAATATTGATTTATACGAAAATCGTATTGTAAATAGAATCGTATAAATGGTGTTCATTTTTTCTTTATAAAGATTTTTTTCTATCGTGCAAAAAATATTGATTGAGAAAAATAGTAATACTACTATTTAGTCAGTAACAATAAATAAAAACATCAACCGAATTGACAACGATGTTGATCGTTGTTGCATTGGATTTTTCAGTTAATATTTTTGTTAGCATTGTTTAATATTTTAGTGTTCAAAACATGATTGTTTTATTGTTGTTACGAAAAAAAAATACTTAGAAATATACAAATGACTCATAAGTCCATAAGTACAATGTCCTTCACATTAAAGCTTACGTGCTCAGGGCGTGAACAAAATTAAGTTTAAATGTTACATAGAATAAAAAGAGAAATGTTTGTCATATTCAGACGTTTTATAAAGAAGGGAAGATATGAATATCAAAAATGTTCTCTATGTGAAATTTTAACTTACAATTTAAGCCACAGTAAAAAAGAGTAACAGGATTGCCAATGTATATATTCCAGTAATATGCCCTAGTCTACTAGACCTGAGGCAAAAGACGAAATATTTATCATGGTTTATAATCATGCAGGCAGATCCAACATAAGCCTAATATGTTGTGGGGGTAACGTAGTGTGGGTATCTCAACAGCTCGTAAATTCGCCTAAGCCTACCTGTGTTGCATTCAGGCGTCGTCGGACGTAACACTTTGCTCTCTATGCAAATGATGTAACTTAAGGGGAAGCTAAGGGTGTTCATCATGGGTTAGGCATTGTCTCTTGTAATGTGAAACTAACAGCGTTGTATTTTAGAGAGGGGTTCCCATTTGTGAAATATTTTATAAATGAGATCTTGTAACTTTCAAATTAACGAGTGAAAATTAGACTTCAATGTACTGACATTTCTGAGGAGCAGTGAAACATTGGGAAAAGAGATCAGATGCTCAGAAGGTCTATGCGACTTAACTTCCTGTTGGTGGCTTTCAACGTTCTATTCTTCTGTTAGTCTTGAAGTCTGTGAAGTAAGTATCAAGACAAATTGTATTGAGTTATTCTGTTTTGACTGAACGATTAGAAAGAAATTTTATTCATAAATTTCTACTTCAGGGTTGTGACAAATTATAACAGACTTTGTTTTGTTTTCGAAGGTGTAATTCTTTTGATAAGTATGTTATATTCATGAAATTAAGAGTAAACATAAGATAGAAGTAAGGGATTTTATATAATAAACGTAATATCGTTAGGAAGAGTTGAGTAGCATTTAGGAAACAATCAATTGTTATTCATGTAGAAGTGTTGAGCGCCTTATTAGATAGTAAATGGGTAAGACTTTTTCCCAAATACTGAGCATAGAATAAACGTCTTATAATAAACCATGAGAAGATCGGTTAGGTTAGGTTAGATTAGGTTAGGCTAGGTTAGGTTAGGTTGGATTAGATTAAGTGTTAGTTGGTAAAAGTAAGAGAAAAGAGAGTAAAAATTTACCAATCTTCCAAATTTTTAACAGAAATTATTTGTCTTTGAAAATCGTCTGTTTCCAGTAGATGTTGATTTTTTTGTTAGCTTGGCATTTTTTAACAGCAATAACTATACCTGTTACAATATTCAATAAAAGCTTTGACACGTTATATTGACTCGTAGGCCATTTTGTTGACCAAGTATCCAAAGCTCATGTTTTATTAGTCTCTGTTGACATATAACCACACTCAATGCAACTAGACCTTCCCCCCTCACCCACTTCACTTGGTATAGTGCATTTGTCAACTTGTTGTTCATTTAATTGTGATCCACTCGAGTCATGAAATGAATTTTAAACAGGCTGTCTGTTAATAATTTAATTTGCACATGCAGGGTAGGCTCTACTCGAGTCACAGAATATTTGAGTTTGTGTTCTCTGGTAGAAACTTTGGTTACATTCGTGTTCACAATTTATAAATATGTCTAATGGAAAACAAAACATAAACCGTACCATAAAGTTCGCCAGAGAAGTAAATACGGATTAATAATTGAAAATTAGTCGGCATGTTTTAATTAAGAAGTATATTGGGTCGATTTTCATTAAATGTTATTAAAAATCCAATTTTTGAATCTTCTGAATTTTTAATTTTATGGATTTATTTTAATTAATATTTCTGTTATAGTTGTTTAACTGTTTTTTACTACCTAGAAATAAAGTTGATATTTATTTATGTATAATATGCACAATCGAGTATATCAGAGAAGTTAGCAAAACAAAAAGGAAGGTTTTCTCCTCAAATGAAAGAAACAGATTCACATTTTTGACAACAAACATTCTATTTGTAATAAAACAACACCTCAATGGTTAAGTTCGTCTTGTTTAGTTATTACATGTATAGACCTTTGCAACCCTGAAATAGGCTATAAGAGACAAAAACCGTCTTGTTACAAATGAACTATTTGTTGCTGTAAATGTGTGTGTTTTATTATTTTTGATGTTTGAAGTTTTCACAACATTTTATGACAATTTTTTTACAGGTATTTAAAAACCACCTCTCTCTCTCTCTCATTACATACCACACCCACACCATATTAAGTTCGCCGATGATGTAGCAATTAATTTTCGTGGTTACGAAGTATTTGTAGCATATTAGGAATATATTTGACAATGGTAATCATACAACGTTGTTGGGCGTCAGTTGGTCTGGTATTAACTAGTCAAAATACACAAAAAACATGAGCTGTATTAATAACTGGTAGGAGAAAGAATAGACTCCATCACTAGTAAGTATAAAATCATCTCACAACAGTATATTTAGTAGTAATAATGGCTTCACATTTGTCTTATAGAGAATATATTGCATATGCTAGTATCAAGCCAGCAGCAGTAAAAGTATGTCTACGAGAATAATTATGTCGAATATAGATGGCCTGATGTAAGGTAGGAGATTACTGCTCGCTTGAGTTGGAACAAGGATGCTCCTCTATAGTGTAGCAATCTGGGAAAGAACATTTCAATTGTATTACTATATCCTATATATGAGTTCAGTTCAAAGAGTGAGTGCAATTAGAGTGGCGTGTGCGTATCTTACTGGGCGTCGACGTCTTGGCAGAGAAACGGCTCAGAATATACGACCAATGCAGAAAAAAAGCCAGTAAATAGTGGTAGAATTAAATGTAAAGTGAGTAATGAAAGCTCTGCACAGCTACAGGTACACTGGAATAAATCATCAAAAGATAGATGAACTTATCGCCTCGTTGCTAGAGTAAAACATGGAAGAAACGTCGTCCCAGCGGAATGGATTTTTATCTAACCCAGGTGCTATCTCGTAGTGAATGTTTTTGAGGTTTTATACATAAGTTTAAATGAGAGGGAAGTTCCGACTGTCCACATTTTTTTTAAAATCCGAGAGGACTCGGAACCTGTCTTTTTCAATCTTCTCATTTTTGGTGATATATGGAGGGATCGTTCTTATCAGAAGGACTGGATACATATATGTTTAGTCAGTGGAAGGGAGGACTACAGCTAAAGGTTTTTTCTGTGTAGTTGATGAAAAACTATAGACTATTAGAACAACTCAGTAGGATCGATCAGAGGATCAGATAAACCTATAGTATTAAGGTAAAATGTCAGTATAAGTAGGAACTCCTAACACCTTTGATGCTGTAACCTCCGTCGCAAAGTAATACCATTCTGTTGTTCTGCGGTGTCTTAAGATATTTGTATGGGAGGTGTTTTTTAGTGAGATGCTGCCGGGAAGAGTCTAACGTTACAAGAATATGGATGTCCCTTTTAAATGCCTATAAAAATATTCACCCCCCAAACAAACAAACACACACACACACACACACGCACACAACGCACACAATCGTGTCTTTAGTTAGAATAATTTTTAAAGGTAAGCGTGTATGTTGAGTATTACAGAAGGGTTTCCGTCATAAACCCTAGCGGACATTACATAGATTTCCTATCTAGATAAAACGGGTTTTATTGTTCAATCCAGTTTAAGTACTGGAAGCTAGACGTTAACATAATTATATATTGGACTAGTGGAATCTGTTCGTATATCCGTCATATACAGTGTTCACGCAAACACACCCTGGAGAGCAATTATAACCTAACCCACAAAAAAAACATAATAATTATTCACAATCATCGATACATTTTGCAATGTATCTTTTTATAAATAAACTTAACTATTAATAAAGTTTTAAATCTTGTATTTGTAACTGTTTCTCATGATTAAAGATATCGATCGGCAAAGAAACTTTCTCTCTTCTGCTACATTAATTTTCACACGTATCATAATTTTGTATTTCTTGCTAGAAATGTATCTAAAGTAAATTATATAAACAACGTTAAAAATAGATCAAACTTTAATTTATATTTTTCCAATAATATAAGGAACAAAAATAATAAATATATTTATGAACGTTGGATCGACATGAAAGAAACACTTGAAGAATCCAATGATAAGATCACAGGGGAGAATTGATCGAAAGATCAAACTGTATTGATGTCCGCCCGTATCGAGAAAAGCAATCGTTTATTTATATCTTCCCATTTTAGTCGAGATAGGAAGGGGCGGTGTTGAAAGGTCCTAAAGAAAGTATCTAAAGGGGGTTGAATCGGATTTGACGCGTGCCAACCTTTATGGTGGCGATCTTAACTACAATAACACACTTCGCAATAGATTGTAACTTGATAGCTTGTTGTTAACTTGTTTTGGTAAGTTGTAAAAAGCGTTTGGTTTAACTTTTATTAAATATGTTCAAATGTAGGAACAATGTTTTAAAATAATATAATCTTTTATGAGCCTAGATGAAAATAATAGTAGTAAGTTAAAATTGTGATTATTAAAAAAGGGGAAAACTATCGATTTGATATTTTAATATTTAATAGTTACTAAAATGATTTCTTGAGTTTTTTATTTTGTTTTAGTTTCCAACCTATCTCTTATCAAAATTATTAATAAAAAAATATAAATTTGAGTATATTTTTATTTCATATTCTTTTTTTCTTCATAATATATAGAATCAATTCCATATACAAGTACTTATTATTTACTGTGGTATTTTAATTTTGTAAATTATTTTAATATAACTTCAGAACACTTATTTTCAACATTTTTTAGGAATAAATGGAATTAATACTGTTCATTATTTAACACAAGTTATTAAATGCAAGAACTATGTAATTTCAGTGTAGTGGTGATCAAAATATTCCAAAATTATAAAATTTGATTCATACAAATTAAAATGATGATCATATATTCAAATTTTTATTGTTGTGTAATAATTTTAATGAAAATGTAAATATCAATTACTCTCTATGTAAAAAAGAATTTATAAGTTCATTTAAAGATATTTGAGCAATTACAGTACTGTGAGCTCTTGGAACGCCGTTGTTCATTTTTAGATTCTCTTATATAGGTAGTATACAAAAATTATGTAATGGGTCAAGATTTTTTGGAATAATGTCTGCCTCTTGGGTGTGGAGTATGCTCTACAGCGCAAACGTGTGGACAAATTTTAATCAAACTAGTTACGTAGACATATATTAGCTACATATCTGAATAATTTTTTATAGCATTAAAATTTGTGACCATTTGCCATAAAAAAACAAATCTATGAATTTCTCAAATTTACTAAGTGTCAAAGGACTCCAACGAGATGTATGGGTCCTAAGATAATTTCAAAAAAAAAAAAGTTCATGAGGAAAAAATCAAAAAAATCGGCAATTAAGATGTTGTAAATGACATTATTTCCCACAATCGCTTTATCGATTTTTTTCAAATTTTAATCAAATGTGCAGATTAATGTTTCAAATATATGTGCAATCTCACAAATAAAAATAATGAACTACGACTGCGTCATTGAAAGTTTGATTTTAGTCAAATACAATTTATGCTGAGGACGCGTTCATTTTCCTTCTTTTTATTTTTATTAGTACCTAATAACTACGGAACTCACATTATTGGTGACCTTTTTGTTGGTTTTGAGAGTGGAGGAGTGTGAGTGTTTGTGAAATGTATTTTCGTAGTTTGTTTTATATTGTATGTGCCTGTTTGTCGGTCAAAAAGCAAGTAAAAGATAAATGATTTTGTGATAAAATTGAGAAATAAAATAAAATCTTATCGACTTTTAAATAGTTCGTGCCAATTTTAATATGTTTGATATAAGAAAATAACGTAGGCCGTTTGAATTTTTACTTTTTAAG